>JBBJLS010093601.1:0-21677 GCA_037577275.1 Bryconaethiops microstoma | reverse complement strand
TTCTCTAATCAAGTGTCGTTCAGTAGTGTATAAAACAATAGTGACCTACACATTTTACACACACACACACACACACACACACACACACACACACACACACTACAAAAGCAATAACCAGGAAAACAATAATGCGATCTCTTATCTTTTTCCATGGCTGTATATAAAGGTAGTTTAATTCGTCATAATTGTTGTAATGAGACTGATTATACATTTTGTTTACATCGTAAGTGTCCTGTTCTGTGTTGCCTGCAGAAAGTGGAGTAACATCAGTGAAGGAGCCATAAGCCATAAAAGCATGTCTAGATCATTTTCAGACCCCAGTTCTGGGCTCCTAGTGGCTGTTTTCCCTGTTCTGGCTCATCAACTATTTATCAAACACTTAATGAGGCGAATCAGGTCTGTTAGAACCGGAGAACCACCAAACTGGAGTGCAGTAGAGAACCCCTTCAGTAACTGAAACGGCGCTCTTCAGCAGGGTTGGGGCCGTTCATGGACCGAATTACGAATGCATGGTAAATTGCAGTTTGGAATTAGAATTGGATGCAGCTGAAGGCAAGTGGAATTAAAAATGAATTGGAATGTCGGGAATAAATTCCACAAAATTCCATTTCCTAAGAATTTGACTTGATGCGTTCAATAGTCTACAGTACATTTACTGTTATAAATCCCAAAAATCATGAACATATAAAAGAACTACTGAAGATTGAGTAACTTATGTTTCATACATTAAACATGTTAATTTCACAAATCACTGTTATTAATAAAAGTAAAATATGAACTTTGTCTTGTATGCATTTGTCCTTCTAATGTCCCTGACAGCATCCTGAATTAGACTAAAACTCCATTTCCCAGAGGTCCATGCAGGGTGGAGTTCTTGAACTGTAGGAATGAATGAAAGTCAGTGAGGACACGTGTTGCATTTCTCACATTAAACTGATAAAATATACTGGTTTTAACGGGACATTCGGATATTATGGCCAGTGTCGGTCATCCATTATCAGTTGTTGATGTACAGTTCTATGTTTTATTTATTTACATGTCATCCACTGTTTTTCCTGCATTACGTGGTGTTTTAAAGGCCCTGTGATTAAAGTTCCAGTGTTTGTTACTACATGTGATCCTAAATACAGGCTCAGAAACAGTAATACATGGAATTCGGCACTGAATTGAATTCCGCTTCCTGACGTTCTAATTTAATTCCGGTTCAGTTTCCTGTGGTTGTTGTCGAATTCCATTTTCTCGTTTGAATTGCTGTTGTTGAGTTTATTCCTGAATTGACCCCGACTCCACTCCTCAGCCAAAGGGCGGGCGGAGCTCCTGAAGATCAGCCTGAGGGAGGTGGAGGTGGCACCTGATGTTGACCTGGCCATCATCGCCGAGAAGATCGAGGGTTACTCCGGCGCCGACATCACCAACGTCTGCAGGTATGAGAGAAAACAGATCAAATGTGTTTACTGCATGTCTTAAACTTAAAAAAAAACTGGGGCAGCTGGTGTCCTAGTGGTTGTGGAGTTGCCTCTGCAACCAGAAGGTTGTGGGTTTGAATCCCAGGACTGCTAGTGGCACCACTGAGGTCCCTTGAGTAAAGTTCCGTCCCCACACACTGCACTGTGTTCCTGACTGCCCTCCGCTTCACTTAGTGAATGAGTTAAAAAGGGTTAAATGGGTTAAATGTGTTAAATAAGTTAAATGGGTTAAATGAGTTAAATGAGTTAAATGGGTTAAATGAGTTAAATGGGTTAAATGGGTTAAATGGGTTAAATGAGGTTGTACTGGAGAGTCTGTTTCCTTCTTCACGGCAGTAACAGTCTGGGAACACTCCAGAGCTGAACTGCTCCATGGGGAGCTTTAGAACCCTGTAGCTTTAGAACCCTGGCATTATGTGCAGCTCCTCCGGAGCATTTCCTTCTGATAGCGATGCTTTTCTTTTGTTTGTGCACAATTGAACGCCTGTGTGGACACACCTTTAAGCTCCTGCACCCACGGTTAGACGGTGCAGCCATGGGAGAAAATAGCAAAGGTCATGAAGCAGCTTGAGGAAACAGGCAAAGCATATCTATCTAATCTCACTTTACGATTTCCAATCTAAACATGCAGCTGTTTTAAAGGTCAGACTAACACAGAGAGCCAATCCTCTTTTTAAGTGATAGATTATGGAGTATTAACACACACTAGATTAGTGCTGCCACTAATCAGTTTTTTCTACTGGGTTTTCATGTGTAATTTTCAAAAATACCACATATGCATAGAATAAACTTATGTGTGACATACTTCTATGATTATTAATCCATGAATGTTTACTGAATTAAATACGATGATGATAGAAAACTCAGAACATAAAACGTGGTGTGTGCAAAAGTTTGGGCACCCTTTCAGTCGTTCCGCTACTGTTATTTTTTGTCTCAGCTTATTTGCCTCATTGGATATTAATACAAGTCACGTAAACAATCCAGAGCGTCATAAATTAAGTGACCTTTCAAACATCTCTAGGTGTTGTGCTTATGACCTGAAACTAACAATTATTGACTATGTAAGAATATAAAAGAAATCTAAACGTGCCCCGTTTATAATTTTCACTGAGCAAATTGTCATAAAGAAACATACTTTAAGGAGAACTTGACCTCAAGTCAAGGCAGCATCTGAAACACCAAGACAAATCTCTAAAAGAGCTGTTTGTACGCTGGTTAGGTCGGTAAAATCATTCCACCGCACTGCTATAGCTCTAGAGGAATATTTGGTGGGTAGGTAACAGTGCACTAACCCAACTGTGCGGAAACATCATCTACGTCAGAAGGATCATCAGAAGATAAACTTAATCTCGCCATCTGAAGTCTGTAACGCAACACTGGGATAAACCAGAGGCATGTTGGATATTTGTGGTCTCATAAAACAAGAACTGTACTCTGGCTACAAACACAAAGAATGTTTGGAGAAAAAAATGTAACGTTTTAGGGCTGTGTAGCACCCAGTGGGACAAGAAATGTTGTTGGTAGAGGAAATTTTAACAAATCCAATAACAATGTCCTACTGTCACAGAAGAAACTGTGGAGGAAAATAGGTTGGATCTTACAACAAGACGATGATCCAAAGCGTACACCAAAATCTACCTTGAGCTACCACAAAGAAGCAAACCACTAGTATTTATATACCATAAATATTGAAAATCTGCGATACACATGCTGTGCATGCAAGATGACCTGAAGAAAAGAAAAAAAAGTCCTAAATCAAGAAGATTAAGACCGTTGGCTGGTTACAAGAAACATTTAGGGACTGTGATTTCAGTTAAAGGCCAAAGTACAAAGTACTGGTCGTTTGTTCAGTGAGGAAAATGATTTAATATTACTTGTCTGTGAGTGACCTCATGGTGGTGCAGTGCTGTTGCCTCACACCTCCAGGGTTGTGGGTTTGAATCCAGGTGTGTGTGTGTGTGTGTGTGTGTGTGTGTGTGTATGTGTGTGTGTGTGTGTGTGTGTGTGTAGTTTGCATGTTCTCCTGGTGGTGGTGTGGGTTTCCTCTGGGGTCTCCGGGTTCCTCCCACAGTCCAGAGACATAAGAGTTAGATGAACTGGGGATTCTAAATTGACCGTACGGTGTGTGTGTGTGTGTGTGTGTGTGTGTGTGTGTGTGTGTGTGCGCGCCCTGTGGTGTGCTGGCACCCCGCTCAGGGTGAGACACCGGGATAGGTTCCGGACACCCGTGACCTTAGTAAGGATTAAGCGGTTACAGAAAATAAATGAAAGAATGAATGAATTTCTGTGAGTGGAAAATCTCTGTGAATCTTAATTCTCTGTACCTGCAGTGACTCTCCTACACAGCAATAACAGCAGCTAAAAGTTTCTGATACCTGTTGATCAGTCCTGTACATCTGCTTGAGGAAACTTGGCCCATTCCCCAGTTCGGAACAGCTCCAGCTCTGGGTTTCCTCACATGAACAGCTCGCTTACGGTCCTTCCACAACATTTCTAATGGTGTAAGGTCTGGACTTTGACTCGCTTGTTCCAAAACATTACCTTTATTGTTCTTTAACCATTCTCTGGTAGAGCAGCTTGTGTGCTTGACGGCATTGTTCTACTCCATGACTCAGTTTCTCTTGAGATTCAGCTCGCCGACAGACGTGCTGACATTTTCGCCCAGAATTTGCTGGTATTTTCAGAATTCACTCCTCCAACAGCTGTGGCGAGCCGTCCAGGGCCAGATACAAAAAACCCACCATGACACCACCACCAGGTTTCACATAGTTCTTATACTTATTCTGTTCTTATTCATCCACAAAACATGTTTTTCCAATATTACTCACATGATCTTACTCAACCGTAGCAAATGTTCTTTTTTTGAAGAGCTGTCAACTCTGCAGTGCACACTAAGGTTCTTCACACTAATGTTCTTCAGTGTTCTCCTGATGGTGGACTCTTGAGCAATAGCGGATGTATGAGAGACTTTTAGTTGCTCAGATGTTACTTTTGGCTTTTTTTGTCATTTCATTAGACTACAGTTACAGTTCATAGAATGTAATTTCTGAGTGATCTCCTAAAGAAAGCCCGTGTATCAATAGTCTTAAATTTACAGCATTCGTACACAGTCTGTCTCACTGTGGACTGGTGGAGTTCAGACTCTTTAGAGATGGTTTTTCTAACCTTTTCCAGGCTGACGAGCCTCGACAGCTCTTTTTCTGAGGGCCTCCGAAATCTCCTTTGTTTGTACTGTGATACACTTCCACAAGCATGTTGGGATGACTTTGATAGATCCCAGCTCTTTAAATTAAACAGGACACCCATTTACCCCTTATTGTCGTCCCATTGGTTGAAAACACCTGACTCTGATCTCCCTGTCCAATTAACTGCTCTGTATTATTGGATCATATTCGTCAATAAATTAATGATCTCAGTAAATATATAACCAAAAGTTTTCTGAACTTTTAGGATGAGAAAATCTGATGTTTTAGGTTATTTGTGCATAAATATAGGAAAGGGTTCACAAACTTTCAGGCACCCCTGTTTATGTCTTCCTAAGTCAATATTTGTTGCCCACGCCACCATTCCTGCTTTCAGGGACAATCACTAGTTTATCTTTTCTTCCTTCATCCTATTTACAGTTTGTTTAAATACAAAGCATCCACCTCCATCGCTCTGTAAAGTACAATGTCATGTATTACGAGTAGCGGTGTGTATCTTTCCCATCCACGATCCGAAATCCAACTTTTGGAGGAGAACATAAAGACAAAAAGGAAGAACATGTTCTCAGTAGACAGACAGAACAGATAGACGATACAGACAAATGAGAGGATACAGCAGGCTGACAAAACCACAAACAAGTTCATATGTTCACCATTTGGGATATAAGAGAGGTTTGGAAAAAGCTTTCCTGTGTGTGAGGCTTGGTCTTACACTTATTAGCCACAACATTAAAACCACTGGCAACTGATGTGAATACCACTGACCAAAGTTGT
The DNA here is from genome assembly GCA_037577275.1 of Bryconaethiops microstoma. Lineage (NCBI taxonomy): Eukaryota > Metazoa > Chordata > Actinopteri > Characiformes > Alestidae > Bryconaethiops > Bryconaethiops microstoma. The sequence continues at coordinate 16,231 of JBBJLS010093601.1, read as the reverse complement.
CCCTGTCAAGGGTGGGATGCTGCAAATGAACAGTCAGTTCTTGAAGTTGAGAAGTTGGAAGCAGGAAAAATGGGCAGGTGTCTGAGTGATCTTGACAAGGGCCAGACTATGATGACTGGACGACTGGGCCGAGACGGCAGGTCTGGAGGTGTGTTCCCAGAAAGCAGGTGTAGTGGTCCGAGTCAGGATGACTGGAGGGGTCAGCGGTGCCCAAGGTTCACTGATGTGGAAGAGGGGCGAGAGCTGGCTTGTCTGGTCCGATCCCACAGAAGAGCTTCTGTATCACGGATTGCTGAAATAGTTCATTCTGGCTGTGACTGAAAGGTCAGAACTCACAGTGCATCGCAGCTCACTGTGTAACCGCAGACTGGTCAGAGTGGACCGAGCCCTGTCCACTTCCAGAAGAGGGCAAGCCGACTATGTCTGGCCGATCAGTGTATGTGTGCGCCATTTATTCTGATAACTTGTGATATAATGGTCACTGCAGCAGGCGGTTTTAAAAAGAGAGTGAAAGTAAGTAGGCAAAGTGTCCGTTTGTCATACGTGAACAGGGCGAAGTTCTTCCTCTGCATTTAACCCATTTAACCCATTCACCAAGTGAAGCAGCGGGCAGCCAGGAACACAGCGCCCGGGGAGCAGAGTGTGTGGACGGTACATTTCTCAAGGGTACCTCAGTGGTGCCACTAAAAGTCCTGGGAATTGAACCCACAACCTTCTGATTGCAGGGACAACGGCCCAACCACCAGGCAACCAGCTGCCCCTTATATTACATACTTGTGTATCTGTGCAGTCATAACATAAGCAGTCATAATGTTTCCTCCAGGGTCAATAAAGTTTTCTGATTGTGATTCAAACACCCAAACCCCTCCCACTTCTGTCACAGCGCCCCCTGCAGTTCCACTTGTGGAAGAGACCACCCTTCGGCACTTAATGCTGCATCGCTGCTCTTTCAGTTCCTCTTCTGAAAGTTTAATTTGAATTCCGCATGCCCTTAAATAAAGTACACCACAATAAAAGTCCTTTCAGGAGTGGTATTTAATTCTTGTTCATGAGACTTAACAAAAAAGACAAAAAAAACAAACAAACAAAAAAAAAAAACACAAAATGTACAACAATGGCAACGGTAAGTAATAATTTATCAGAAAAAATCACAACAATACAGCAGAGTTGCGGCTTCAGTCACAGCAGACAGAAAACAGTTCCATGCAGTGCTCTATAGTCCGTCGCGTCAATCTCCCTCTCTTTCAGTTCAAAACTGAACGCGACACTTGTGATAATACAAGTGGAAATTGGAAATAAAGCCTTTTTTCTTAACTGACAAGATCAGATGACCATGAAACCTGGCTTTGGGAGATTTCAACGAGATAACTTCATAAAGATAAAAAAAATAATACTGTTTTAAAACGCTTCACCACTGTCAAGACTACAGATTGTGACGGATATGATGGATTTGTCGACCTGTGGAGAGGAAGAGGGGAATTCGTTTTTTTCAGCCTAAACTCTGTCTGACAGATCTGCATATGATCTGATATTATTAACACAGACCTCAGAGCTGTTGAAAACGAACGCCTGTAATAACTGACTGTATGCAGACAGTGGCGGACAGAGGTTAGGCTGGAAAAACACTGAAGTATTCTTTCTCAGACGCCTTTTCACTTACCCGGGTGATGATATCTGCAGGAATAAATACTACACAGCAATAAAGAACAAGGAGATGGCAATGTACAGTGATGAACTGTCTGGAGACAGTCAAGAGACTTCAGTGTAATCTTGCAAAGGGAAAAGGCATGAGAGGGGAATGCTAATGGTGAGCAGACACGATTATTGGACTAGAACTGGGTTTCTAATCCAGGAACACTGCCCTGCACATCAGGTAAATATTAGAAGTACGTTTCGAGGCAGCAGGATTTCTGCTCTTTCCCATTAGAGGGAAGTTACTGTCGGTGGTAACTGATCACACCCCACAGACATGAGAGATTTTGGTAAAGCAGTTAAAACGCTAAGACATGCAGGTTCGAGCTACCCCATGTGTTTGAGAAGCAGTAGGGCTGCGTCCAAAAACCTTTAGAGTTACTGCGCTTTACCACTGATACTCCTCCACCTCCTCCTCCTCCTCCTCCGTGTCCGTGGCCTGGAAAACCTTTTTCTTTATGCATCTTTCTGGCTGTCCGAATACCAAAGTATTAATGTGGATGAGAGAAGCTCCTCTAAACACCTGCTGAAGCAGCTCTGATCTGAGCTTCGTGATGAAAATATCTTCCGGCTTCGTCAGTTTCCAAACGAGTCCGAAATGAGCGTCTTTATCTGGGATGTTTGTGCCAAATTGTAATTTGTAAATGACGAATTATTTATATGCAGACAGATGTGCTTGTTTTCCCAAGACTGAGCAACATAAAATATTCCAACAGTGTCATCAAATTTTAATGACCGTTCAGCTCCAGTCCCAAGACTTTTGAACAGTGACTTACGTACATTCATGACCTTAGTGAACACGATCAGCCAATCAGCACCGAGGAGCCCAAATGCTAGCATCCCATTGCTGCAGAAAAAATGGTAATATGTTGGTAAGAGTTCATTTACTTTATAATTAGGGTTGTCGAATTAACGTGTTAATTTTTAATCAATTAGTCACAGGAAAAAAAAATAACACGTTAAAAAAATTCACGCTGATTAATCTCATGCCGTGGTGACTCTTTGACCCGGTCCGGTTCTGGCCACAGGTGCTCTGTAGGAGACGAGAACACGCTGCTTGGCCCAGTGAATGGAACGTTTACGTTTAAAAAAAGGACAGACGGAACGGTTTATAGGAGCATCGTTCTCTGACATCGGAGTACATCAGGTCTAAAATACCACCTCAGCGCAAAGCATTTAGGAGTGAACCCAGCGGTTCAAGCCAGAACAGTCTGATCCCGGCACCAGTGGCCCGCCACACTGGACCAGGCACTCAGATCCAAACTGAGCACGTCTACCTGGGACCCACTAACTAACTCTATGAGTTTATTTTGAGACGACTTCTATTCATGGGTGCCAGAACCACTATATTAGAGTGTGACACTTTTAAAAATAATTAGTTTTGTCCCCCCACTTATCCACCCAGCGACTTGCACGCGAGACGCTGAGTGCAACTATCCCAAATTAAATTCTGGTGAGAAAAACTAGAATATTTTAACATATAACCCCATTTATTCCCGGTCTATAAGGACTCGCTTACAGACGCCCGCTCTCTTCTTATCATCGTTTCTTTGGCATAATGAAAAGAAGGAAGTGGCCTAAACTGGATCAGACTTTAAATGACATGTCTTGTTTGTGAATTGGCTGGTTCAGTGCAGCAACAACGAATCAAGAGAGTGGTAGGACAGGAAGTCAGGAGCAGTATCAGAGGTTTCTAGATGCAGCCTAGGAACAATTCCTTCAAATACATCCTAGACGCTTTTCAAAACTAAAAACGACATCAAGCCTCGAAGTGCTGTTGCCCTACAGTCACAGAAAACAATGCACACTATTAGGCACAAAAGGGAAGGGACATTCTACTTGGCTTTCAATAAGTTCACAGTTCATACAACATTAGACAGTGTACAACAGATCAGTTTGATTTGAGCTTGTGACGTCCACTGTGTTTAGAAGGCTAGGGCTCTGGTATAAAGAGTTTCTACATCAGAATCTGCCTCTTTGAGACTCACACCTCCTTATAGTGTGATTGTCAACTCAGTAAGATTAATGTGTGCATTTCCCTTCATTAGATCAAAAATATATATGGTAGGGCGTGGGACGTAGGACAGACATTACTGTTACTGCTGTACGACAAGGGCTCACATTGTCGTTATCAGTGCCTAATACTTTTCACAAGCTTTTTCCTCAGTGTAAACCAGTACTCATTTCCATCCTGGATGACCTATTGCGGTTCTGCAGCATGTCAGTTTCCAGGTCTTCTAAATCAGGTGACTTCCAGTGTTTCTGCTAATGAAAGTTTGTCAAGGCGGCAAAGATTTTGGTTTTGGCAGTTCACCAAAATGACTATTGAAATAACACCCCCCCCTCCAAACCTCCCAAAAGAATAAACTGAACCCCCCTTTCGACAAGATGGTAATGGTCATGATGGTTGACAATACGAACCCACCACTCCTTCCCTCGGTTGACAAAAACAGAACCCACCCAGAACACATTGGCTTCATGCCAAACTTTTTCATCAAGCAGAAACACTGGCCTCTATTCAACAGCTCTTCTTTACCCAAATTAGGCTGTTGGGAGCTGGAACCAAACCCAAAAATGTAGCCTGACTTGTAGACCCTGAGGACAGGGTAAAATATCGCTAACGTAAACTACAGTCACACAATTACATCTGTACACTAGCTTCTTTTCTGACGAGATGTAAACTGAGAACAGAGAAACCATGGGTCTTGTTTAAAACCCTAGCTATCTTAAAGGAACACTCCAGTGTTTTTCAACCTGATACACTGATAGGATATGGTTCATTACCACAGACAACCGTTTCGACAGGTTTCCCTGAACTCACTGACTCTTGGCTTCTACTGTGAGTGTGTTCTGAGCAGATAGGTTTGCTGTTCTGTTCTCAACACAGGGAATGACGCCTAAAAGAGATGCGACAAATAGACACTCGCACGGAAAACACTGGAGTATTCCTTGAAGCCCTGAAGTCTGACTAGCCCAAACTGAAGAAGGGACGTACGATCCCATTATTTATCCACAGGGCCGGTGGGTGACATTTTGATGCTCTAGGTGAAACAATTTTGCTGCCTCAAAATCTGCAAGATTTGCAATGGATGGTTCAATACTCAAATAACTAGGCAACTTGTTCGCCCATATGGACACACCAAGCCTGGGTATCCAGATAAGAAATCTTAAATGACCCTCAGTCATATAAAAATAGTAGTACTTACGTCCCATTCTGAGAATGGCTTTCAGTGAGCAAAGTTCTGTTCCCTTACAGATCTACTGAAGGTAGTAGGTTGGAATTTAAATCAGCAGTCATTCCTTGGAGCCAGTGTGGCAGCAGGTGGCCCAGGTGTGCTTTATGTGTGTGTGTGTGTTTGTGTGTGTGTGTAGCAGTAGCAGTTTGCACTTGCAGTAGTAGAATATAAAACAGAGCCCCTGTGGGGGCCTGTAGTAAGTCTTGTGTGGTTAAGTAAGGCCTCCAAGGACAGCACTCTTCTGAATTTTCCCTACTCTTCAGTTCTGTTGAATTACAGTGCTTACTTCTAGTGTATGTGTGTCTAGTTGTGCACAGCCTACACTCCCAACATATAAGCAAACCCAACATGGGTTAAACATGTTCAAGGTGAAGACACTACACAACAATAACAACAAAAAAAGCTTCCAGGTAAGGCCAGGGGATGGGGAAGAAAAATATTCAGACTGTTCGCAGTTACATCCTATAGTACAGTACAGCCAGTACCTCCACACAGCCTGCAATATATCCAGTTCCTTCTCCAGTGCAACACAGATGGGCTCTGCCCAGACCTGAAGCCGAGGAACCTTGGCCAGGCTGGAGGAAAAGTCCATGTAAGAAGCAGAACTTTGGCTCAGTGGACTCCTCCCTCCGTCATTGTCCGTTCCTTGATTCTCTCCTTCATATACTCACTCTTCCTATCCCGCAAGGAGAGAGCTTTGGCACTTTTTCACATTTTAAGGCTAGAGCAAGGCCGCTTACTCGAAGGACATGAGATTGGCTGGTGTCTAAAGGGGAAAGAAAGGAACCAGTTGTAACAGGCTGGAGTAAAAAAATAAAAAATTAAAACAAATAGCCAGTGTTACCTCCATTGCTTTACTCACACGGTAGGACATTTGTTCTTTTTCATTTTTTAATTTTACAATCAATAAAGTATCTGTCCGTCCATCCATCCATCCATCTCTCTGTCCATCCATCTATTTTTCTACAAATCCATGTCTCTATCTCTCCAGTCATCCATCGCTCTTTCTCTCTACCCATCCACCCATCTCTCATCCATCTATCCATTTATCCATCAACCATCTCTCTCTCTTTGTCTGTATTCAACCCTCCATCTATCCATCTGTCTACCTTTTCCAATCATCCATTGTTTCTTGTATCTTTCCTTCTCTGAAGTCCACTTATAACCATTATCCAAACTCTCGATATCCATACATATGTTATTTTTGTTGCCGCACCTTTAGGCAGATATGCTGTATGTAAATGGCGTATTCTGATTGGCTGCTGTGTATTTTGTTTTATTGCAAAAGCTATAATTTCAGTCTAAATTGGTATATATTACTTAAGTGTATATGTGTAAATGTACTGGTTTCATCACAAAAACAATGCACTCTGTTTCTGCAAACCCATTTCATTATAACACCAAATTCTCCAGAAAAGTGAGTTTTTCAAAAAATAGTCCCTTTAAATCTGATTTGTAGACTGAATGCATTTAAATACATAAAACAGACGACTAAAATGACCATTCCGCTAAAGCTGTGGCTTAATAGGAACTGCAAAGCTCCACCTACTAACTGTTTTCTCATGAGGCACAGGATTTAGAAATAGTTTAACTGTAAACAAGCTGGGGACGAAGACAAATGTACACTGTTAATTAATCTTCTTTACCACCAAATATTGCAAAACCCAGTGTAGGGCTGTAACTCAACTCCACAGCTTCGTCCCTCCCTCCAAAACAACATATTTTCAGAAAAAAAAGCATAACAATAAGACAGTTCTATGCAAAACTGACCGCCATGACTTGCTAAATTTTAGTAAAACGAGGGGCGTATATAATCAGCCGCACATGCATCACTGTTACAGTAACAGTGTAGTAACCAGGACACAGCAGGAAAATGTACGACTTCATACTGAAGGACAAAAAAATCCACATTAACTGCATCATTTTTTCACCAAATAATAGAAATGAATAATATTAATTACTGATATTAATGATTGATTTAATATCGCAAACAAATATTTTGGGAAAAGTGCGAAATAGTAATAATAGTAAAAATATGTGGGATATTACTGTGATAGAACTGGTGTTACTGCTGAATGCAACTGAACTTATTGCGAGTGAGGTGTTGCTAAAAGGGAGCAGTTCAACTCTTCTAATATCGAAAAAGAACATGACATCTAGAGTCATAAAATAGGTCTGATCTCAAAAGGGATACTGCTTCGAAATTTGAATTGCAAAGACGTGATGGGCAGTTTGAGTCAAAACATATTATATATAGTTTAGAACATTTAGAACTAAACTTCAAGAACCTCTAGTTCTTCAAATGGCCTTTTGATCTAGAACATTTCAATTATTTGTTTAATTTATTCACATATTCAATTATTTCATGCAAGTCTACCTGTGGTCTGTTGCTCCGACAAGCCTCCTCCAGGTGTTTGTGCCAGAGGATCGCAGAGAAGCGGGACCCGGTCTGAAACTTGTAAACATTACCTGGGAACCAAACAACACTTCAACATGTAAACCACGGGCAAAAAACCGCTCATTCAAATACGAGCCTGTTTGTAAAAGATGAGTACAAAGGCAACCTATCAAATGTTGAAACTGAGAAAATGTACGCTCATTTCAAAAAGGTTGAGACAAGGGCATGTCTAACACTGTGTTGCATCACTACTTTAAACACGCTGCAAACATTTGGAGAAAGAGGAGATCAATTGTTGGAGTTCTGAAAGTGAAATTTTGTTCCATTCATGCCTGTAATAGGATTTTAACAGTTTGGGGCCTCCTTTGGTGTATATTTTAGTTTCATGATATACCAGATGTTTCCATTGGATGATGGGCCTGAACTGCAGGCAGGCCAGATTAGCATCTGGACTCTTGTACTATGAGTCCAGAACGTGTAGAATGTGGTTTGCCATTGACTTGTTAAAATATTCACTGAAACAGACGTCGTCTGGATGGCGGCATGTGCTGCTCCAAAAGCTCTGTATCATTCTCACATGTACAACAATGCCCCCTGCACTAATGCAGCCCCATATCTTCACAGATGCTGTCTTAACTGATATGACAGACCACAGTTGATGCAGTTCCCAAATTCTTTGCAATTACATCAAAGAACATTACTCTTAAATTGGGTGCCACTGTAATCTTTAACACAGGGGTGAACCCTTCCCCATCTTCCCCAGACTCTTACTCACCGGGATCCTCTTTGTATGCCCAATAATGTTAATGACCTGTTGTCAGTTGACCTAATTATTTGTCAGATGTTCCACCAGGTGTTTTTTTTTAGCATTACACAACTTTTCCAGTCTTTTCAAGATTCAAGATTCAAAGCGTTTATTGTCATATGTACAGAAAAAAATAGCTTTTCTCTGTGCAATGAAATTCTTTCTTTGCTGCCCACGCACAAATGCCAAGTTAGGTTAAGAGTTAAATAAATAAAAAGAAATAAAAATTAAAAATGAAAAAGAAATCAAATAAAGAAATATAAAAAAATAGAACAAGATTAAAAAAAATACATATAAGTAAGTGAAGACAAGTGTGATGTGCAGATGTAGATAATTATAAACTGTGCATTTGCAGAACACACAAAAAACAAAAGAAAGCCGGCAATTCAAAATAAGCACGTATTTTTCACTTTCAAACATGTCCCAGTTTCAACATTTGATATGTTGTCTTTGTTCTAATTTTAATTAATTATGGGTTTACATGATTGGATACAAATTCTGCTTTTATTAATATTTTATACCTGCATGCTAATGTATTTGGAAACAGCTATATACACCATTGCTGAGGCATTTGTACCTTTGTCCGCATCATTCAGCTGGAAGATATTGGGCCGTGTTGGATCATCCGGCAAGACCACCATCCAGCCCAGCACGGTCACTTTTTTACACGGCGTGGACTTATACTACGTGATGGAAAAGATACGTTATTTACTTATTACACTAAAACACTGCACGTGTCACACGGAGCAACGAGAAACCCTCACATGTTTTCTTTCTGTGGCTCGAAGTGCTTTTGCCCCGTAGAACGTCAAAGTGGAGCCCGAGAGTGTGATCCAGTAGCGTGTCCACGATGAAAGCTGAAAAACAACCGGGAATACTCCATGACCATAACACACACACTACTAACACATCTTTCAGGCAAGTCAGGCTTCCAATTTCATTTCCTAAGCCAGATTGCCAAGCTTACCTTTGGCTTTCTGCCCTGTTTCAGCAGGGTCTTCCTCTTCAGAGGACCCTCCATAGCAACACCATCAATTTCCCCATGGCCACACCCGGGTTCCGCAGCTGAAGAACTATAGGGGTGGGAAGCCAGAGTATGTAAACAAAACAGGCTATAGCCCACAATGTGTGTCTAGATGTGTGGCACCAATATGTCTTGGGGCCGGACCAATACCAAACTTTTGCCAGTCATTCTAATATTAAAGGGCCATGAACTCCAATATTCAACAATATTGCCTGGTATAACTTAATTAGGATCCAATTTGATCTAATTAGATCTGTATGGTCAGACTGCAGTTGCATTTGCTGTCATATCCACTATGAACGCCTGAGTACACTGACTGGGGACGGCCAAATCTTCTGAAACGATTTGAATTTTGTGCTAATATCTTGATGTTTACCATTTCTAAGGGATTATACATGGCTAGCAGAATGATGTGCTTTATTTCACAATATAGCGATTTCAAGTAGCTGGAATATAAACAGAACATGACCTTAGAGTAGGATGACCTGGTCAGCAGCTAGAAAAAAGACTAACAGGCTCCATCATTAATATTCGAACTTCAAGTCCGAATCTTCACTAAATGTCATGATAAAACTAATGCATACAATATAAAACTGTATACTAGTTGATGTCCATGTTTAATCATGTTTCTCGTCCCAAATTCAACTGCTGAATTAAAAAAAAAAAACCCACATGGAATCCAAGATCCGAGATCTGATATGAGTCAGATTTGAAAACACATACAAATTTGGCTCAAACCTGATTGGAAAAAGTCATTGTGACTTATTGCTAAACATTTCCACGTGTTCTTATCACGTAAATACAGCCTGTATTGCTGTAAAAGAATATGAAGGGGGTGACTGTAAACTTAATAATCTCTACAAAATGATGTAATCATCTGCAATGTAAAATTGCACATTCATTGTATTATAAATCAAATACCGAAGCAATACTGGTGCTTTACTGGCAGGAGTTTCATCGGTCAGATGATATATTGGTCGAGCCCTAGTAAGCAGGAATCTGTAATGGTGTTGATGCTGAAAGGTCTGTGTCTTGGCCAAGCGTGGCTCTGCAGGCTGGAATGTTCAGAAGGTAAAGTAAGTTCAGAAGATCTGGCCTTTTATATGGGCTCACTGGAAGTCAGAAATTACAGTTTGACACTCGGAAGAAGACAAGACGTGTGTAAATGTCTGCTCACCACCAGACTTACTCTGAGAACTGCTGGAAAGAGTGAAGTGAGCTTGGTGAATCAGGAGAGTAAAATGGTGCTAGCGTGTGGAAACATAGGCTGTGTATGGAAACCCATCAACCAACCCTCTACCCAATGGACACAATGCAAAAAACTCAATCTTAGCAACACAAACTAGAGAAAATAAGATTGAATTTTCTCTTAAATCAAGTAAAAACTGTCTGTCAAGTTGGACCGCTGACTTAGTAAGAATTCTTGAAATTAGCAAGATATGTAAAAATATAAAAACAAAAGAAGAAAAAAAAAAATCACCCTGAAATGCGACAAGTTAACATGTTAGCTTGTTGGTACTTTAGCTTATTAAAAAAAAAAATCTAAATAAATCTAAATTGTGCCATTGGCAGATTTATTTACTTAACTCATTTACATTTGCATCATTCGGCATGCAGTTTTAACCAAACTGACTTATGTTTTTGCGGACAACAAGTGTAGTTGAATGCAGTTTTGGGAGTCTTGCCCAGGGGCTTTTATTGGTGTAGTGTGGTGTGTCGTCCGGCGTAGGAATTGACCTGCACTCTCTTGCCTGGAAGGCAGCAATGTCTCCCGCTACACCACACAACCCACACCTCATCTTCAACATATTTTCTCTATTCTTTCTGAGTTCCTAAGATTTTGTTTTTTGCAGTCTAACTGAATTTTCTTTTCCTGTCTAGATATTGCAGAGGCTACACATGTCATGTTATGTGAGATGACCTGAGGCAAAGTCAGAAATGAAAGAAATGTGCCCGGGACAAGCTAGAAAAGAAGAATAAAACAGAGGGGCGAGGAAGACAGGTTGCATGCAAGGAAGTGTGATCGTGACGGCTCAGGAGGACGGATGAGGTGACCCTTGACCCAAACCGTATGGACTGTACCTGCAGGCATAGCTGCGACTTCTGGGGGAGTTGCGGAGCGGGACCCTCCAGTTGGGGCCCAGTGTGGCGTACATGCGCCCCCTGTTTGCATATTCGGCACAGTCAGTTTGTTTGCTCGTGAGGTAGGAGGCGCTGTGTGAAGTGGATGCTGAGAGCACTTATAGATACACTACTCGATCGTCTATTTAATGCTAAAATAAAAGTATGTCTAACTTTAATCATATTGGATACATTACGCATTATATACTCACATTTATTTCTCTAAATTAAACCCAGGAATTAACTTCAGCCTCTAACTTTAATCATATCGGATGCATTTATGCATTATATATTCTATATTTATTTCACCATATTCACCCAGGAATTTAGTTCAACATGTAACTTAAAGCATACCGGATGCATTATATGTGTGTGTGTGTGTGTGTGTGTGTGTGTGTGTGTTTATATACTTTTCTGTGTAAATATAAACCTTACCGTGTAACACTGGTTATTCATTGAATTAACCTCTACAAAACGTACTGAATATTTTCTAAAAATCTAATTTTGAAAAGGTGTTGTTCCTGTTCCTGACAATCCATTTGAAAACGAAATGTAAACCTAAAGGTAAACATTGCTGATGTTTTTATATTGTCCACATAATTACATTAAATTGTAAAGATGTAAACAGAGTGGTTTGAAAGTGGTTTGATGTGAGAAATCTGCTGGGTCAGATTAGTTTTTAATGCCTCACAGAGGGTCTTTACATGAAATAAATGCTATAAATGCACTCCTTCACGTCTGAAACACTTTTTTACAAAGGTTTTTGAGATAAGCCTTTGTCCTGAAACATTTAAATGCGGATTTAATGGCACTGAGATATGTGCAGGGCATTGTAAGATCCTATATTTTTAGTAGATTTATCACTATTTTACCATCAATAACACTTCATATAAAATCTCAGAAGCCAGTGACCAGTATGTTCACTGGTCATTATGTATAGCAAATGAAACGGATTTCGCAACTCCTGGCTCCTATCACCCCCTTATAAAAAGTAAATTATGCCTCAAACCACTCTCAGTGACTTGTCAAAAATTGCAGAATGTACGTTTTTTTTTATTTTTTATTTGCTGATAAAGCTTTCTTCATCTAAATGGTTTTGTTGAGAATGTACAGATATATGTTATACATTTAAACATGACAAGGACACAGAAACGCATTTCATCACATTATGGAGAAACAACAACAAGGAATCAGCTGTTTTCATAGCTAGTCTTGTGAGACCAACCATCTGGGCTAAAGGTGGGTGGGAGCATAGACTTACAAGTGTGGGATTTTTGAAACCAATCCAATGCCTCATGGAGCTGTTTTGGGGTCAGTTTTAAGGCCACCCTTGATAATGGCAGATTTCACCTGAGTTCAAGCCTAACGAGTTGTTCCCAGGTGTGCAATCTCGTTATTAGTTCGTGTGTTGCTCCATGACACTACTTTATTAGCTTGTCAAGCCAAAATGACTTTCTACCTCAAGGTAAAAAATTTGCCTCAATTATACTTCGGTGTTAAACACTTACGGACTGCCATCAATAAAGACAAAAGATGTCTTACCTTTCCACTCTCGCAGAGAGATCCTCATAGAATGAACTCTCACTGCTTCCTGAAGTATAGCAAAACAAATATATGACTGTCAAACATTTTACCTTTGTGCTGGAAAACAATAATACAAAAATTCCAGAGTCGCTCAGGAACATATGTTTATGACTATTCTACACAACTACGCAAAACATGTGTAAGTCACTTCACTGGGTAAACCTAGCTTGTATCTATACTAGGGTCACAGCGGTATACTGGCTTCATAATATACCATAGTATAAAAACACATCTGTACGTCATTTATGTGCATTGGTTTATAATCAGTATTGAAAAAAATGCAAAGACTTGCACCACACACACACACGTGGTGGAGAAACTGGCAGAGAGAGACGAGGCCATCCACTGGGAAAGAAATCAGCAGCTTGGGATCACTTTGGATATCCCAAAAAAATGAATGTCGGGGTTTTCTCAAGTACGGATATCAAGTTTGTAAAAAAAATATGGATACAAAATGGTTACATGTTGGCCCACCTTAGTGATGATAGTGCAGGTGGTGCTATAAAGTTTGAGTAAGTTATCCTCTAGACCAGGGATGTGGACCTCCAGTCCTGGAGGGCCGTGGCCCAGCACGTTTTGGTGATTTCCCTACTCAGAAACACCTGGTTCACCTCGCCAGTTAATCGTCACGTTTAGTGAATGTGTTTGAGGAGGAGAACCATCAAACTGTGCTGGACATCGGCCCTGCAGGACCAGAGTTGGACACCCCTGCTCTAGACCTTCATGAGTGGTCAGTTTCTGGCCACAGGACACTGTAGGCTGGATATTCATGTTTGGTGGACTGTTCTCAGCCAATAAGGAGTCTGGCAGAACTGTGCAGCACACACTGGACAATCCCAATACCCTGTCAGTGTCACCAGTGTGGTATTAATGACCCACCCAAGTAATCCCTGCTCACTGGTGGTCCTGTGGGGGTCCTGATCATTTATGAATGGAGTAAGGGTAACAAATGTCACAGAGAAACCGATGGACTTTGACTTGATAAGTGCATCCACATGAAGCTGATAAAATAAAGCTGATAAAATGGACGATAAGTCTTGATACAAGGTAGGTGATGAAGTTGCTGCGTATATGCAATATGGCATATTAAGTACAGACATGGCAATAGAATGAAAATCCTGGATAGGGTGAAATTAAACGCAGCAAAAATGATGAGGCTGGTGAATATGGTTATCAGTATGTTTAGGCCATGCTGGAGGAAATACATTTACTACAGTATAACAAAACTGTATTGGTACCTATAGATATGCCATTGGACACTGAGGAGTTGTTGGGGTTGTTTCTGGTGGGGCTCTGAGACTCTAAGAAGCTGTCATCGAGCAGATGCCGTGGTTTCTCCACAGAAAATGTGGCACTTTTACTCTCTACCATTCCAAACTGCCACATCATACTGAAAGAGGAAGAGTGCAGGCAATTGTTAATTATAATTAATAGAAAAATGCCATTTAAAAAAGGAATTAAGAGGGGTAAAGCATAAAAACAGCATAATGGGGGACACTAATAGAGTCGATTTTTCACAAAGACAAACGATCAGAACTAAAAAGAGCCGTTTGGTAAGTCTAACATAGTGCACTTTGATAGTAAAGCTACTTACAAAGTTTTCTTCAAATTTTAAAATGAGACTCTTGCTAAAAACTATATTAAACTTAGGCCTGTTTTCAGGACTAGAACTTCTGAGGCTTGTCCTGCGGTGCCCTGGTGCCCCGCCCAGAGTGAGTCTCTGCCTCGCGTCCGTAGACCCTGGATAGGCTCTGGGTACCTGCGACCCTAGTAAGGATTAAGTGGTTACAGAAAATGAATGAATTAATTAACTACTGAGGCTTCGTACATTTGTACTGTCAACCAGAGCAGCGGCGGCGGTGTTTTAGTTCATCCTGAATGTGACTTTAAGCACAACGCGACCCTTTGTTGCTGTGAGCAGAATAAGAATTTATGGAGTGCCGACTCCAACCTGGTCTGCATAAAATATTCTATTGTGAACTTATATACAAACAGTTGAGTATGGGTTTGTTATACATCATCTACAGAGAATACACTTGCACAATTACTTTTCACTGTTGCTGAATTTAACATACTGGGAAAAAACGTCATCGCGCAGAAATGTTTCATATTTAGTTTTGATCCCTGATCTCTGGGCGATGTGTGCTTACAAATGTATACATATACATATATATATATATTATTGTTGATAATTAGCACAGTAGTGAGCATTGTTCCAACGGTGCAAAAGAAAAGGTGGGCTTACTTACAGCCAAGTGGCAAAATCATTCATCTGGATAGTTTAAAAAAAAATAAAATATAGTGTTTTATATACATATTAGTACAAGAAGGAAGCATTTGTGAGAGTAGAAAGAGGATGAGAGGCAGAGAGGATGAGTGAACTGGGTTAAGATACGCACTTGTTGCCCACACTATGGCTTTTCCTATGGCGTGAAGGGGGAGGGGTGGGCATGCGGACCCCCACTGTAGCATCAGGGCAGGTAGGCCGGCGCTTAAACCTCACAGAAAGTGACATTTCTGAGGGATGAGAGAGGGAGAAAGAGAGAGACAGATGTTTGATCACTATATCCCAAATGTTCTATACTAATGCAGTTCTCTGATATGTGGCCAGATACTGACGCGGATTTTCTTTACATCTTCAGCAATGTTTAGAAATCTCAGAAAATATACGCCAGCGTTTTTTTCTACATTCCTCTAGGGGGAGACAGATTCATATGTATGACCACTCATGTATGAATTGGAGCTGGAGCTCACAGTGAACCCCATCCACATGATCGTCCAGGCAGGAGTCCAGAACTAAATTGCTGAGGGTGCGTTTGGAATAAATGGGGTGCACACATCGACACAGTGCACATTACGTTGGCAGGCAAGAAAAGAGCATAGATCACATCTGATTGCTGTGCTATTACTGTTACTGTGAGACTTTGAAGTGGAAGTATGGCTTTGTCCATAAGCATCCAGACAACCCTTTTAATGGGTGAATTCAGCTACTTTAAGGTGCCTTCATAGCTTAACTTCATAGCTTCATAGCTTAACTGTGCCAAAAGAAAGGGACACTCTGGAGCAGCACTGCTTCACGGCAGTGTGAGTGAAAGTGAATGTCAAAATGCATCTTATCCAATATGTATCTAGACATCGACTGCACCCCTTCATCTCAAATTTATTCGAATCCCTCCTTGTTTATGTTTTAAATATATAAATACATACAAATTTGAATACACTTACAGTAAAAGAAATAAATCGAATGCAAAGTCTCCACAAGTGGGTGCTCAACATAAATGTAAGCATTCCAAGCACACACACACACACACACACACACACACACACACACACACACACACACACACACACACACACACGCACACACACAC
>JBBJLS010093584.1:0-21678 GCA_037577275.1 Bryconaethiops microstoma | reverse complement strand
GGGACACAGTCATGCTGGAATAGAAAAGGTTCTTCCCCAAACTGTGTCCACAAAGTTGGAAGCATGGCGTTGTCCAACATATCTTGGTGTACTGAAGCATTAAAATTGCTTGGAAGTAAGGGGCCTAGCTCAAACCCTGAAAACAGGTGTGTCCCAATAATTTTGTCCATAAAATGTATGTTTTAAGTAATGAATTCAAGAAGTAGAAATTACTAGCGCTGGTCTACTCTGTGACGAAGAGCTTCACTCTCACTCACTTGATTCCATTGATTGTGAGGGACGTTGCTGCTATATTGGTTGCCACTACACACTTCCTCACACCTACAGGAGCAGGCTGAAATATCTGCTTTTGCTGATCTATGAAAAACAAGACATTTTATTAAAAAAGCCATACACTTTCATAACACACATAATACACTTTCGAATGCAGACTTATTTTTAACACGCTATCCTTGGTTAAGATGGTTTACTTTGAACACAACCAATGTGTCTGCATTTGCAACTCAAAAAAAATCTTTCAGGCATGTACTGATTACAGTGATAATTCACCTTAGGCCGTGCACTACAGTGATTTCATGTAAAGGTTTTTAAACATAAAAACAATTCATACAACCGTGTTTAGTTATTATTAGTAAAAATGTAATTCTTCTGCCAAGAAATGTTCTCAATGCAATCACTGCATATTGGTGTCATTTCATGACTAACCTCCAGCCGTATAATAATTATCAGAAAAATTCAATAATTGAATAATTAATAGAAATTCAATCACTGACTGTGGCACACTTTGTCTAACAAAGAGCAAAATGTGAGATTCAGTCACTTGAGTACAGTTCCATAGTGGACAAATAATGCACACCTTCTTGCAGACACACTTTTACAGCAAACCATTTAGCATATTCATTAGAAGCCTGGGCTTAATGGATGATTATGGAAGTAGATATTTAGTTTGTTAAATAACAATCCTTTGGCCCTTTATCTTGCAGTTGAGCCACACTCTGAGTAAAAGAAGATGTCAGTCTCTGAGTTCATCACCAGTTCAGTCTGTGGTCCATGTGAGTAGCATAACGGTCACAGCACAGTGGTTTTTAATCACTTTGCACAGTACTGAATTGCACAGAATTTGGTTGTGGTAAAATGACCATAGAGGTGCACATATTGAGTATTCTATAACAGTTTCAAGTGCAGCTCAGCCAATCAAATTCATCACTAGAACAATCTGTTGTGTAAATAAGTTATTTTAAAAATTCTACATGGATTTCAGTCTTCACTGCTGGAACTAATGCCACTGCATTTTCATTCCTTTCTGAAATCCCTAATAACGAGCATCATTTTTGGTTAGTCCTACATTTTCTTTTGGCTGGGTGGTAGGTGTCCGAGATAATACTCTGGACCTAAAAAGGACAACACGACTATTGCCACAAGCTGTAAAGGTGCTCATACTATTAAAACACTAAGGATCAGTTTCCCGGACAGGGATTAAGACTAGTCCTGGATTATGTAGTGAAAGGGTAATCCAAGACTAGCCTTAACCCCTGTCTGGGAAACCAACCCTTACAGTTTCAAATTAAGCATGAGAGCACAATGTGACAGCAACACCACTGCATGTGATGAATATTAAAGTGAACCTTATTACTGAATATTTGTATGTGTCTTAATGTCTAATTACACAGCCTGTGTCCTCCATCTACGTGGCCTGCAACAAAATGTGCACTGTTAACACATGTATACAGTGACTGTGGGCATGGTTACACACATACACATGTACTGAATTTATTTTCCCAGGGACGCATGCCTAAAACTTAGAACCCAGTTACAGGGTGCCAGACTAAAATTACCTGTTGGCATTGATCCATAGAGAGGCAGAACAAGAAGGCCTTCCACTGTTTGATCATGCACGTCATAACGGTAGTCTATGGACTCAGCCTTTTCAAAGAGCATGTCGCAGGCTTTCTCAATTTCATTCTGACCTGATAGAAATATGGGATACATTAAAGAAAAACCTTTCAAAACAAACGACCGGCACCAAACCTACAGATAAAAAAAATGAATCACAAATCACGAATCATAACTCTATAATTAGTTGGCTGGTGGCCTTGTGGTTAGAGAGTTGGCCCTGTGATCAGAAGGTTGTGGGTTCAAATCCCATGACTGCTAGTGGCACCACTGAGGTACCATCCCCACACAGAGAGAGAGAAATACAAAATAAAAATTTCACATTGTTCACACTGTGCTGTGGTGTGTTCACACTTGACACTTTACTAGGGATGATTTTTGCTCCAAACACACAGTCTACAATTGGGAATTTTTTAATTTTGGCCTATTTCATGATGTAAATAAGATGTGCCAAGTGCTTTTATGCTACTGCTAGGTCTATACCGAACAGGTGTAGTATGAGTGTGCATGAGTCATTGTATTTACATCTTGTTTTAGATTAAGCAATTTATTTGTTTCGTCTTATTTAAACAGTTTAATATTGTAACTCAGGCTAATATAAAGAACTGGAAAAGTGCTCATGTGTGTATATGCTCATTTAGTCCATGCAGTATGAGATTTGGAGGCAGGTGGGTGGAATCTTTGGCTGTAAAGAAACTGGAATTAGGCTGTAAAATTCATGAATAGTGCATCTACTGTCATCTTACTAAACAATGAATAAAATCTGTTGACAAATATCATTGCTTACCAGTCAGAAAGACAAGGATATCCCCAGAGGCTTCATTGGTATGGACATCTAAAGCCACCTTCACCACCTTAAGACACAAGGATAAAAGAAAAACGAGTTGACATGTGTGAAGCCATCAGCACAGACTTTTGTCTCAAAGACTCATATATAAAGCACCACACACTCTAACATCTCACCTCTTTCACATATACAGAACTCTCTTTGTCCTTTGGCCCAATCAGACTGCAGAACAGCTCCTTCACTGGATAGGTTCTTCCAGGAATAGTGAATACAGGACAATGTCCAAAAAAGGCACTGAGCTTGTCTGTTTCTAGGGTAGCCGACATCACAACGACTTTCAGAGGGACGGCGCGGCCTTTCGAGTTTCTGGGTGGTGTTTTTTTCAGAAGCCCAAGCAAGATGTCCTACCCAGCGATGGAATAAAGTGACAGGTAAGTGTTGACTACCGTAATAGAAAAGCTACCATAAAAAAGTGTTGTTAATGTGTGTAAATAAACATACATACAGTGTTCAAGCTCCTCTCATGGACTTCATCAAGGACCACTACACTGTACTGTTTTAAAGTTGAGTCTGCAAGGACTTCCTTCAGCATGCAGCCATCTGTCACATACTTAATCAAAGTGTCCTGAGGGCCAAAACATAAAGACCCACACAGACTCTTAGGGTCGGTTTCCCGGAGAGAGATTAAGCCTAGTCCTGGATTACTGTGAATAGAGATTTTCCGCTAAAAAGGAAAAGGTAGTCCAAGACTAGGCTTAATCCCTGTCTGGGAAACCGACTCTCAAAGCGTACAAATTTATAGGCCTTTCATTTTCAAGATTACAGTTTAATTCCCAGTTTCCCTTGCGTTTATCAACATCATCCATGAGATCTATGCACACTGTCAAGCATACAAATCTTATAAATCAATTTTTTTAATAATAAAAGAGCAAGCAGGCTATTTTTCATGTGTTTTAAGATGTTAAACAAGGAGTTGTTTCGCAAAAAAAAATCTAATTCATGCAATTTCCCCATTACTCCACAAGTTGGCACGCAAATATTTGCCAACTTATATAGGTGATCTAATTTGAGAGTTCAGACTCAAGTTTGTGGTGAGTGGTACTCATGCAAGGAGGAAACTGTGTCAATCTGATTAATCAAATCATTTAAGTACCTTCGAGGTGCAGTCGTCAAAGCGCACTTGGTAGCCAACTTCCAGTCCTAACCTGACTCCCATCTCCTGACAGACCCTCTGAGCCACAGTGATGGCTGCAACTCTCCTGGGTTGAGTGACACAGATTCTGCCATCCCTGCACAAACCTAAACACAAATGTACACTGTATAGACAAAAGTATTGGGACGCCTGACCATTCCACAAACAGCAACTTTAATGACACTGCATTCAAATCTAAGACTTTAATACGGAGTTGGTCGGCCCTTTGAAGCTTTAACAGCTTCCACTCTTCTTGAAAAGCTTCCCACAAGATTCTGGAGTGTTTGTGTGGGAAATTTGTTCCAAGTCATTCTATAGAGCATTTATGAGGTCAGGTGCTGCTATTGGCCGAGAACGCCTGGCTCGCAGTCTCCATTCCAGTCAATCATATCTTTATGGACCTTGCTTCGTGTACTGCAGCACAGTCATGCTGGAACAGAAAAGGTTCTTCCCCAAACTGTGTCCACAAAATTGAAAGCATGGCGTTGTTCAAAATGTCTTGGTATGCTGAAGCATTACGATTGTGCTTCATTGGAAGTGAAGGGCCTAGGCCGAACTCTGGAAACAGTTGTGTCCCAATACGTTTGTCCATATAGAAGCTGATATTTACTTTTTATTCGAATGTTCTGTTCTACCTTAAATGTTGCAGCTCCTTGTATGACTTTTCTGTTCCACGTTAAAAGGCTCACAGCAGACACAGCTACTCTAATTAAGTTGGAGAGGCAAATACAAAGTAAAGCTCTGTAACTTAATATGTAACTTTTTTTAAATACCTGTACAGAAATGTCTCGAATTTAGCTTTAATTTCTGATGGACAGGCATCAATTCTGGCTTACCCGCTTCATACAGGTACTGGGGCAGCTGAGTGGTTTTCCCACTCCCAGTTTCTCCAGTAACCACCAAAAACTGGTTTTCCTTCACAGCCTGGACGAGCTTCTCTCTGTGGTGGAAAATGGGCAGCTGATTGGACTCGAACTCGGACTGCTCTGTTTTAGACATGATCTAATACAGATCGTCTGCTGCAGATGAATGCAAAACAGTGAATGATGGTAGCGAGAGCAAGCTGGTGACATTTACAACGGTTAAATATGTTTATTGAATGAAAACTCTGAATTAAAACCGTAAGTTTCACTTGTAATCACTGCAGCTATGGGTTTCTCCCCTCACTGTATCATGTGTGAGATCACATCCCCCAACACTACACTACTTTCCTCCAAAAGCAATACGATGATCTCGCAGGCGACGCCTGTTGTACAGGAGGACACAAAGCACATACACCAGCGTTTCTCAATTTTTTTTTTTTGTGACGGGAGTGGGTTCAAAAAACTTTACTACCAACAAAAAATACAGAACAATATACAGCAATACAAACTCTCGTGGAGGACGTAAGAACTACCAAGAAAACAAAAGAAATGGCTAGGGGGCAATCTATTAAAAAAAGTTAAATAAATACACAATACGGGAGTATGAGTTATAAAGGACACTGAAAACAATAGGTTTTCATTAATCTGATGTGAGATGATTCTAGCGCTTTTCCAGTTTTTTATGTACTTAAAGAAGAATAGTACGATTTAAATTCGTTCAAAAAACAGGGAAACGAGGGGCTTGATACCCCTCCATTTACTACAGTGAATGTGGTATTTGGCTAATAGTACAACAATATTAATGGCATCAGAGAAAGCAGAATTCAAGTTTTCCACATAAAATAAGATAGCACCAACATCAAAAAAATGAATATTAGGTTTGAGATTTATTCACTCACTAATGTCCGTCCAAAACCCTTGGCAAGAAAATATGGCAAGAAAAAAACAGATGCTCCAGGGATTCCACTTCCAACTCACAAAAGAATACACGGGTCAACTTCAAATTGAAATCTTCTTTTAAGAAACATGGATACTCCATTTATTATTTTAAAATGAGTCTCCTTCAGGCCATTTAACAAATTTAGAATAGGCAGAAGCCAATGTGGTTCCGCAATTTGCATTCGGAAGTTTCTTGAAGAAATTCCTATTGTATTCATAGTAAATCATTTGCCGCATACCACTATTAAGGACCTTGTTATTGCATTTAAAGTCAAGTAAGTTACAGTCATTCACTTTTAAACTGGGCATTGAAACAGTCGCTTTTGAATATATAATATGTTTTTGATTAATTGAATCAATGCCAAAGGGATCGCTTTGCATATCTTCATAAAATCTTTATAGCAACAACGTAAATCAAATATAGAAAGTTTAACTGTGTTTCTCAAACGTGTTTGTCCTGGTGACCAGTCATGTCAGGCTTTGGGGCTGCAGTGCCCTCCATATAAATACATTATTGCCAAGTAAATATACAGATATGTAGTAATTAGGCTGTTATTGTTATCATCATCGTTATTATTACTATTATTATTATTATTATTATATTATGGACCTATGCCTATATGTAAGAACCACGAAACCTAGATTTTTTTTTCAATTGTGTTTTTTATGGGGTTTTTTTTGTTTGTTTGTTTGTTTTAACTATACTTTTGAACACTGCCAAATGGTGCTGAACGTGCAAACTGACTTTTAACCTAAATTAAATTACAGGTCTAGTCACCCTCGGGGATTATTTGGCCCCCAAATTTTTAATTCAACATTCTAATGTGATGGGTGTGCCTGCTTTCTAACGGGTCGAAACGAAGAAGACACGCTGACAGAGCTGCTCGGAGCAAGTTTCTGAGTTTTTCTGTTTCTGTACTTTGTTTTCGTGGCTGTTGAGTGAAAAATAGCGGTCTCGCACAGATCCGTGGAATGGAAAAGCAAGATTGTTTTAACTGCATCTCACTCAGCTGAGGATTTTACTCACAGCATGATAGTCAGAACTGGGACAGAGACACCCGACCGAACCTCGACTGTAACCCAGCATGGCATGAGAGCTCCAAAAGTTCCACAAGAACTTCTGGACCTCAAGTGGCAGATCACTCTTTTCTCTATACATACTCCTCTCTCTCTATACAGTGGTGCCCCGCATAACGAACGCAATCCGTTCCAGCGGCGCGTTCGTTATGCGGGGAGTTCGTTACGCGAAACACAAAAAACAGTAAACACCTGCACACCAAAAACACATCGGACAGGCTGTTTTGGAGATATTCTGACCTTGTCATTACAATTTGATCTGTCAAAGTTTTTCAAATCCTTGCTAGTTCTTTTCCCTATGTCTTAAACACAGTGTCAAACTGACTGTTCACATGTTGCCCTCTATTGCCCACCACTGACAGGTGTCACTGTAGCAAGATAATCAGTGTTCACCTGTCTGTAGTTTTGCCGGTCTGGCTGATTGGTGTATGGTGACTCTACCAAAAGGCACATTTTTGTTCCAGTGAAAAATTTATTGTGAAGTATTTGTACATGTATAAATCCATATGTCAGTTTTTGTGGTGGAAGTAGAGCATGGTGGAAAATAATACTGAAACTGATTCCAGTGCAACCAAAATCAGAAGCCCCCCAAAACAAGTCCACGTTGAAGAACTGGTCTCTCTCTCAGAATCCACTGAACACTAGACCGCCTTTCTGAAAAATCAAATAATAAAGAACAGGAGGTTAAACTACGTAAACTCTGTTTAACAGCGGTATTACTAGAAAAAAAGAAGAAAACAAGCAAAAAGAAAATAAACAGAATGATATACTCACTTCTGTTACACTTTCTCTGACACTGAGCTCCTTTGCAAAGTTCTATATCACAATGTAAATGAACCTAAAAACACACAATGCAGAGCTAAAGTCCCATAAATTAACTCCAAGCACTGATTACACATAATTCTATAAAAAAAGTACAGATGAAATGATAATGGGAGAACGAACTAGATACAGTTTGAAAGTTCCCAAAGCATTTAACAGACTTACAGATTTATGAACATCTTCAGTTTCCAAAAACGAGAACATCCTAATCTTCAGCCTCTTGTGAAGCTTGGGATATTTTACTCCTTTGTCCGAACGAACTTCTAGCACTTCTACACTGTAATCAGATCCTTGTTGAGGACAGCTGGAAAGTGTTAAAAAGTTTTAAGTGACCATTTTTGTCATACGTGAACACACCACAGCACAGTGTGAACAGCACAAAATTATTCTCAATTTAACCCATTCACCAAGTGAAGCAGCAGGCAGCCAGGAACACAGCGCCTGGGGAGCAGTGTGTGGGGACGGTATCTTAGTCAAGGATACATCAGAGGTGCCACTAGCAGTCTTGGGATTCGAACCCACGACCTTCTGATCGCAGGGCAAACACCCTAACCACTAGGCTACCAGGCTGCCTCAAAAGAAGCTGTCAGGTACAATAATGAACAGAATAAAAGAAATTGCAAAGTTGACTAAATGTACCCTTTATGCAGCAGATTCCATCTACGTTTGTCCTGTGGATCGGCACTAGGAGTGGCCCAACAGTCATCGAGCAGAAGCACAAGATCTTGGTCCTCATGCTTAAGGACAAATATCTCCACAAAAACAGGCTCCCCCACAACATGCATTACTGGACGTTCCTGGCTCTTATAAAAGCTCCTAAAAGAAGAATCTAACACAGTCTCATTAGTGGCCAAACCTGAGATCTCGTTTCTCTGGACATCTGTAGACCTGGGGCTGGTTTTTCAAACATCAGAATTTCAGGATCAGAATTATCTGGATAAACAAATTCCCTTGTTTCCTAAAAAGGATTAAAATGATCACAGATTTTGTCCCAGTTTTTCAAAACCTTTTCAGAGAGGATATAGTTGATTTTTGAATCTGGATTTTCTGGGCTTTTAATACCTCTATTTTAATACCTTTCATTCGCTGGGCAAGTGATACAGCAGTTTTTGTTCTACAGTGCCACTCTACTCTGACTATTTAGTTCATCTGTACTGAACGAACGTGGATCTATCACAGTCTGATCTTCACACAAGTTTGGAGGTGTGTATGAGTATTAAGTGTCTGAACTGAATTTTAAAAGAAACCAGGACATGCACCAAGCCAGCGACTCTAAGACACACATTGTTCTATCAGAGAATGGTTAAACAAGAATAAATGTAATGTTTTGAAATGGCCGAGTCAAAGTCCTGACCAAGAGCCAATAGAAATGTAGTGAAAGGAAATGTTAAGTTTAGCTGGATAAGCAAAGGTTCACATATGCTGCCACTAACAAGTATGTTATAAATAATCTCAAAAAACAAATGGTCATGTTTAATATTTCGTCTCATTTATTTAATTGGGTACTCTAGTTAAATGGGGAAAACTACTACTTTTGATCATATTGACGCAGAAATGTGAAAATTCTGAAGAGTTCACAAACATGCAAGTGCCCCATTTAACCACTCAGTTTTTGGTCTACATAATTTCCTGTATTGAGAGATGTGCAATTTTTTGGGGGGAGGGTGCCCACATTCTCAGAACAGCATATTCAAAAAATGAACAATCACTTCCCCCTAAGTGCACACCTGAGTCATGTAAAAAAAGGGAAGCCGTTGAGCAACGCAGGGACAAAGCGGAGCAACCAGAAACCAAACCATCAACAAGAACACTTTTCACTCCAGCCCTACTGGAAGAAGTGCATGTAAATAACCCAACTATATTGTGTACCTTCAGCAAAAAGAGAACGCACACGGCTGCGATTGCAGAGTCAATTCCATTGACTGTAGCCTGATAAGAACGGCTGAGCTGATCATTTGTGAAGCTTAAAGCAGAAGGCCTGTAAAGACAACCCTAAAACCAAAAACCCTCAAACCAGTAACAAGCTCTGTGAATACACAATGACAGTGGGAACTGTGGGCCTCTCAACTTCACCTATCGTGAGCTTATAGCTAATCCTTACCCTTGGAGACTGAGCCTAGAGACGTGCAGCTGTAATGGACCACAAAATTCAAAAGATCCAAAACATCCAGTACTCTATCAAGCATTTAAAATCATTAACTTCTGATGATGGTAATTAATAGAGCAGTAACATGTTTGCCTTGTGCCAGTAGAACGAGTCAGAACAAAAAATATTTCTGATGAAGACAAAAGACCTTTTTCTGACTTCTTTTTTGGCTTTTCTTTCCTATCTAAAACGACTCAGTAAGTGGAACATTTCACTGAACTGACATTTCCTATTGTGTTGTACAATGTTTTGCTTTTGTCAGCATTTTTAAAGTAATATCTTTTTAAAAATTAAAGATAATGCTTTTGTTAAAGTCAGCAATCGAAGTCAGTTTTAAGGAGCAAAGATTTGAGTCACTTCAGTTCAAAAGTAACTGTCAGCCTAATCTAATTTTGACACTCAGTGTTAGATTAAAAAAAGTTTCTGATATGTGGTATTAAAATGTATCAAAAATGTATTCAATCGTGAATAAATATTGATTTGGAATAATCCAGATCTTCAGGATGACCCTACTTTCAGGTTTGATCTAACTCGTTTGTTGTCGGATAACATTTGAGAACACAGCTCCTGAAGTTAGGATAAACTTTGTGATGTTTCTCAATACAAACCTATTGCAAACCTCATCTGAGCGCGAAGCACTCCCTCCTCTTTTACAGCAGGCATCATCAAACTAGCATCCACACGTTTTCTACTGCTGGTATTAGGCACTGTGAATGTACAAGAGGCTTCCAGTCTGGAGGGAAGCAATTGATTTTCAGTCTATTTACAGTTTATTTAGGAGTAGTACAAAATGTTTTGTTTGAAATGTGCAAAAATAAGTACCTTAATGGTGCTGCGCTGACTGACCCCTGTTTAGAATGAGGATGCTTTGCAGCCACGATATCCACCCAATGTGTAATATTCCCATCATGAACCTGCAACTCAGACAAGGGGGATTACTGAAGTCAATATGAATTAAAAACCATAAAGCATATTTCTTCCACACTGTGACACGCATTACACAGGGCCTGTGAACAGTGTTGCGCTAGGTAATAGGTGAGGGGTGGAAGGGGAACATAACTGATCAATAACGTGTGAAAAGTGTAAGCAGAATTGCACAGATGATTGTGTGGATGTGTGACAGAGAGAGGAGTTGTAGAGTCTGATGGCAGTGGGAAGAAGGATGTACCGTTTCTGTCAAGTCAGATTTGGTCGAATCCAGATTGTAACTGCGAGTGGGAGCACGACAACCACATTAAAAGTTAAATCAGTTTCCTTACCACTGTCTGGACGTGGCAGCTGCGGTAGGACACTCTGAAGATGATAAGGTCTGGGGTCTCCGACAGCTCATACAGACACTGTTCAGCCATGTCTTTGGCGTTGTGGAGATTCCCAAACCTGTCTGCACACGGTTTCACACTTCTGAGCTCAGACCAAGGACATCGCTAGACCCCTTTCGCTGGGGCACAGTATTTATGTGCTGTAAAATCTCACGCTCAGCTTTCAACAATAAAATAACTCATTTGACACTGCATTCATTTAGATAGATAATATTGACAAAAGGGTGGATGTTATCATCATGCATTAACTAATAGATCTGTACATTTTCACCTTTACCCATAGGTGCTTCGGTGGCAGGGGCAATAACAATAATTGGCTAAGCAAGGAAAGCTGGTATAGAACATCCCACAGCTCATTTCACACGCAGCAGGCTTTTAAAAAATGATATTATTATAATGGAGGAGGGAAAGGGGCTGAGCCCTAGTAGAGCGTTATGTCTAGCAACACCACTGGTTTAGACCCCATCAGCCCCATGTAAAAACCTTCTCACCTCGCACATACAGATACACCTCTGACTGAATGACGTGTTTGGGAATGAGAAGGAGCACGCCATCTCTCATGCAGGTCACCAGATCTCTGGTGGCGCCTCTTTGTGTTTGGAAACGCTGGATTTTGTTCAGGACCAGCAGAACAGTGAGTACAACACCCCACAGGGAAGACATCACAGCCTACCTTCTAAAATTGTAAAGCAACGAGAAGATCCAGCACAGAGATTGTTCATCATCACTCTCGTGTCACCTGTTTAACCAAACACACCTGTGGGAAATTTCCGTCTTAACGAGAAAACTTTCCGCCGAGCGCTATATGGCCAAAAGTATTGGGACGCCTGACCATGACACGAACAGGGACTTTTAACAACACTGCATTCAGATACATAGACTTTAACAAGGTCCCATCTTTGCAGCTATACCAGCTGCCACTCTTCTCGGAAGGCTTTCCACACGATTTTGGAGTTTCTGTGGGAGTTTCTGCCCATTCATTCTGTTGAGCATTTATGAGCTCAGGCACTGATGTTGGACGAGAAAGCCTGGCTTCAGTTCATTCCAATGGTGTTGGTCAGCGCTCTGTGCGGGTCAGTCAAGTTCTTCCACCTCAAACTTATCCAGCCATGTCTTTATGGAGCTTGCTTTGTGCACTGGGGCACAGTCATACTGGAATAGAAAAGGTTCTTCCCCAAATTGTGTTCACAAAGTTGGAAGCATGGTGTTGCCCAAAATGTCATGGTATGCTTCACTGGAATAGGCCACCTGAATTAAATAATTAAGAGAGCTGTCCCAATACTTTTGTCCATATAGTGTAACTGCTGTTATTGTGAAATTAAATAGGCAGTATAATGCATAGACATAGGCAGTTATACTTCGGTTTCAGTAATACAGTTTATAAAACATGCATTTTACTGCAATTTAATGCAGTTTAATGCAGCAGTCTGCAGAGCCGCAGTTTTACATTAGCAGTTTCAGACCAGTGCTAATCCATCTAACATTTTCATAATTTTACATGGGATCCCATGTTAGAAAATAACACTCGGTTCATACTGAACAAACTGCTGTTTTGTAGGCATGAATTTTTATATAATAATCAAATGATCCCATAATTTTGAAGGCTTAATGAGATGAGTGATGGCAGTGAACAAAAGATAAAAATGCTTGTTTCAGTTTATTATTATTATTATTATTATTATTATTATTATTATTATTATTATTATTATTTTAATTCAATAAAGATCCCTAACGCATTTCACTGTAATGCAGATATGTGCGGGACTAAACGGTAGTACTTGGTAAGCATCAGTATTTCTGTGCACCATAACCTTGATAATAAGTGAGCATTTCTCTAAACTACCAAAGTTAATGGTTTGATGTGTGCTACACTCCTCACACACTGATGAAACTGGATTAGCATTTATGAGTATTCAGACTGTGTCTGAATAGTTGGATAAAGCTGCCCTCCCAATCCATTTTGATGGATTTTGACTGATTTGGTAGTCAAGTGGATCCACATGCTAGTTCGGTCTACCAATGGATTTGACAAGACCAGGAGCTCCAGATCAGGTGAAGTCAGGGCAAGCAGACAGGAAAAGAAGTTTCATTTAACTATTCACCGTCACCAGTGTCTAATATAATGGAGCTTAAAAGTTTACAAAGCATTTAGCATTCAAAAGATTCTTCTCTTAGTTCACTGCTGCCCCCTTATTTTCCAAAGCAGGACAGCCCCTGTCTCCTGACATTTGTTGGTAAAGCCACAAATGTCAAATGTTATTAAAGCTATACACTCATGTCTTCTATGTATAAATATCCATTCTATAAAAATGATGTGCTTAACGGGATCCAAATGTGTTGCGCAACTTTGTAAGCTGTTTAACGGGAAACTAAAGTTGTGCCCTAAATAAACTCAAAGATCACAAATCCTAATGCCTGCAGCTCACTTGAAAAGTTTGTATGTCAGCTTGGAAACATTCACTACATGATTCGTGTCCAATTTCATTTTAATAAATAATTGCATAGAAATGTGACTTGACACTTTAAGATCAAGTCCCACATGTGTAATGTTCATAAATGAGGCACTGTGGCTGCAATATAAGTTTTATTGTGAAACAAAACCCCATCAACATTACTGAAGATTACAGGCCGGATAAAGAGACAATTATAATAATGGATGATCTCATATTCTTTGAAAAATGTGAGTTTAAGACACATCAAAACTTTTTACCTTTTTATTAACTAAAGGTGATAATTAACAGTGCAACCATAAACCACAGGCAGGTTTTCAATGAATTCCAAAACGCTCTACGATCTCTCCGCCACTTTGGTCTCGTCGTATATTGGATTTCTGATCTGAAACTCTGGAGCAGCTGGAGAAGTGAGAATGGGAAATACGTTAATGTTGATGTAATGTTCATACAGTAACAGTGCAATTAACAAGTTAATGGCCATTAGTACATACAGAGCAGGACAGAAAATTAATGTGACTGGAATGTGGGCTTATGTTGACGCATTCATCCATTCCTGTATCCCAACATTCTGTCTTATTTTAAAAAATAAGATAATTTAAAAATTCTGGACACAAATTTCATGGATGTGCAGCTGGTCTATTTAAAGTTGCATGAGAATATCTGTGCGTGTGTGTGTGTGCGTGTGTGTGTGTGTGTGTGTGTGTGTACGTACATACATACATAAATACAGCAGTAAAAATTATTTTACAGGTCTATGGGTTTTACAGGTTCATATAGAGAATAGTATAATATGAAAATGTGAAGAATTGAGCATAAAACGCCACTGAATTTTCTCCATTCCTTTAATGATATACGCTGTTGGAAAGTGGGCTTTGTACGTACAAGTACTATCAGTGCTATTTTATGATTAATGCCACCATTTGTAGAAACATTAAAATGCACTAAAAGTGTGCTCTTTTTAGACAGGTTTACATGGAAAACATTTCCAAATGGATTTACAAACCATGTCCTTACAGACTAGCAAAAAAACCAAAAAAACCAGTCTGCATTAAAACAAGTGTCAACCTGGAGGACCAAAGAGACGAAAGACATGGCGAGCATACCATGCCACGTCAAAAGGTCCTTGGGCAAGACCCCTTAATACTACATATACCTGCCTGTATAATGGGATTAAACTGTAAGTCACTCCAAAATACCATTAGGAGATTCATGTCATTCAAAATTATTTTAATTTGTATTCTATCATTAACATTATATGAAGTATCAAAAGAAATGTGAAAACTATTAACACCAGCTGTAAGTGTGTCAGTAAAAAAGATACATGAATACAAATAAACAAAAATATAATTAAATATGAAACAGTTATGAAAAGTGATTACAAGAAAGAACATGGCATTGGGGCTTTTGGAGTTCTTGATTCCAGTCACTGCATGAATTTGTTAAATCCCATAAGCAGTACCTGATTTAACACAATGAAGGACTAATTATCTGAACCACATATTAAATATTTAATGTAAATACTGGGCTTCCTCAAGGGGAGCTCTAGAAATAGTTAAGCTAACCATTGGTGGCCTAGTGGTTAGGGTGTTACCCCTGTGATCAGAAGGTCATTGGTTCTAATCCCAGGACTGCTAGTGGTACCACTGAGGTACACTTGAGCAAGATACCTGTCACGTTTCCCTCTGTCTCCCAAAAGAGGGCATGCGCACACGCAGACTTCCATTTTGAGGCGCTTCTATTTATAAATGACCAAAACCAAACCAACAGGCACAAAAATACTAACTTAGGAGACTGGAAACGAAACATACTTCCAGCTTGACGGTGGACCTACAACTACTTTCGGTCCCTAATGAACTTAAATACACATACACATTTCTCCTTAGCACACCGGCAGCTGAAGCAAATAATGACCTATTTGAAAACCCGGTGTGCTCAGGAGATATACCACAATTTTCAGAGAAAGAATTTCACACTGTTCACACTGTGTGCTGTACCGTGGTGTGTTCATGCCTGACTATAAGGACCACTTTACTTTAACGCACTCACATATCATAATATTGTCAATTTGTTCATTTGTATTCATACTAATGTTAGTCATTTTTGATCAAATGATTATTTACTGTCCATATCAGTGGCTTTTACATATCACTTTCTCACATGCCTAAAACTTTTGTGAGAACTGTATTCAATAAGAATTCTGAGAGCAGGATAAATGTCATTGTGGGTGGTATTAGCCTAGTTGAGTAAAACACTTGTCTGTGAACCTGATGACCACAAAGTCGCAAGTTCACATCCCCACTTTCTACCATTGTGTCCTTGAGCAAGACACTTAAGCCTCAGTTGCTCCAGGGGACTGCCTCTGTAACTAATGATTGTAAGTTGCTCTGGATAAGGGTGTCTGCCAAATGCCATAAATGTAAATGAAAATTATTGAGTTAATCTAGAGCATATCAACAGTAAAAAATTATCTATCATTTGTAGTCATACATATGCAGTTTTAACATTACTAAAAGATAGTAGAACTGTGCTGCAGTGATTAACATCACTCTTACCACTCTGAGGAGCAACCTGGAGAAAAGAAAAAACACTTACCTTTTTTCTTCCTCTTACGATGTTTTTTCTTCTTGTTAGCGCCGTCAGGATTGCACATTTCTGACTGGTTGACTGGAAGATTGTAGAACATGTTACAATCATTTGAGTGGAAATTTTACCACCACTGTTACCAGCTACCATTATTAGTGCAGGAGGAAAAAAATGGTGTTTACCTACCATAGTATGGTGCGCTGGCATTTGGTCTTTCTCTGGAATCTGACAGCAAGAAAGGAATTTCATTTAATGTGTTTCTAATGTTTTTTTTTTGTTTTTTTTTAATTCATAATGAACCTGCTAATACGAAAAGGGAAAATTACCTTTGTTTTGAGGACCTGGCCTTTTCCAAACAGTATTGGAATCATCATTTTCTTCAAAACAGAACAAGCATGTAGTTTAAATACAGCTCCAATGAATCTCAGTAACAGTGGTTTGATAATGACAGAATATAATATTCTAATAATAATATTCTATATGATAATATTAATACAATATTCTATAATAATATTCTAACTAGTATTTAATATTAAAAAACAACTCATTTTATTGTCATGCTACATAAAACATAAAACATATTTCCTAATCCAATATCAAGCAGGCCTATCACAGTCATGAAAACTGGCGTAATGCTCAGGCGTCCCAATACTTTTGACCGTAAAATGTACTTTTAGAAAGTCCCGTGACTAAAGCCAAATTTCATATCCATAAATGTAAGTCTACAGGTAAGAAACCATGCAAAGAGTTCACACAATATATTAAATCAATTCAATACTCTAAAATACAAAAAACAATCAAAGGTGAATCAGCTTGTCCTGTTTTAAAAATCTTTATATAGTTCTCTGACCACCCAGCACTGAATTTTATGTGATTGTTTTGCACATGCTGTTCTCATTTGTGCTTGTGTACTGTTGTTGCACCTGTTTAAATACTGTTCTGTCTCGAGAATCGTTATGCCGTAGAGCGATGAAGGCACAAAAATTTTCTATGAATTTATTCATTTTGATCTCTGGAGGTTCAGAGTGTCTTCAAGTGTTTGATCATCGTGAAAGATGTGAGAAAATGAAGACTTTCTTCCCTAATGACCAGAGAAACACTGTGTTTGTTTTTCCTCAAACCCACAACATTATGTGGATAATAAAGTAAATGCATACCATAGACAGTCGAACTGCGGTGGTGGTCTGGAGGAAAAAAGAGACAATACTGCTACATTCAAACATATTTCACTTGAGTAATAAGTTATTATCAGCTCAGGTGTCAGTAAAACCCATGGGATAAGATAAGATGAGAATCCTGTCTGCCCTCCATGGATGTTCTTTAATACACTGTAATACAGGTGTGTTGGCTCTCAGATCCTGTTTTCCAACTACAGACTTTGAACCACTGTGTTGTTGCATTTTCCCAGTTAGTGATGGGTGTGTTCAGGGTCGTTCCTGAGTGTGGTTGTTTAAATATATGAATACATATATAGTTTATAATAATAAAAAACATGCAATAAATCTTTGGAGGGTAAAATATGTCACCACAGAAAACAGAGACCCAAGCAGATAATACTGTGTCATTTGTACATTTGTTTAGTGCACTGAGTAAAAGGCCAACAGGTAGTAACATATAGTAAATTATTGAAACATTTGTCATGGCACAAACAATGTAAAAATACTCTTCGAGCCATAACGTGGTCTTTAAGGTCCAGATATGTACCTTAAATATGTTTTACTGAAGATTAATACCCTTATTCAGAGAGTACAGAAAAAAATCAAATAAATAAATCAGCTCAAACTGAAACTGACTCCCTCTTAAGTTTGCTGCACGCAGTTAATGAATTAAGTTTTCCATGTTTTCCCTTTTTTATTAATCAGAATGTAAAATATCTTCACTGGAATATTGAAACATTGTACAAACAAGGACGCAAAATGCCTTAATCCTATTCTTTTTTAGATACACTAACAGAGTACTGATGCCATTATTGAGACATTTGAACACTTTCTATAAAGTTGCTTACCTGTCTGTGAATGGCTCCCAACAGGTTCGGCTCTCTCAGGGTGGATAAAGTGGCCGTCACCGTGTCCCCTGTTGGTATTCACATATTCAACCTCGTCACACTCTTCTCCTTGCATGTTCTCATAGTCCTCCCCTTGCTCGTGGCCCGCCATGTCTTCATAGTGATCGTCACCATCTTCTCTCTCAGCGCTCAAAGCACGTTCTGCTCTTTTTTTCTTTTCAGGGAGTTTAGATGCTGCTTATTTGATTGAATCCACAGAGAGACACGGGTCATTAAATGGGCTAACAGACACTGGTGTGTAAGAGTATCTGATTGGATCTTGAACAGTACTCACTCTGGGTTTGTGGTGAGTCGACATGATAAGAGCCAGTAAATTTTTTTACACAGTTTCCTGCAAAAGAAACAAGGGCAGTCTTTTCTTACACTGTGGACATGCTGTATGAAGTGATCAAAAAAGAAGAAAGTATATTTTTAAAAAAAAAGCTCACCTCTGAATTCAAAGGCAAGGATACATATGATCAGGATCAGAACAAAGCCTGCAATTCCAGCAACAATGTAGTACCATTGGAAAACCCAAGCTGCATGTAACAGAAACAGCAAACAAGCTAATTCACATACAGCAATGATCCAAACACCTTTCACACCAGTGGAGATAATAGGTTTATGGGCCAAATTAATCAACAACTCGTAAAATCAGAATGTGTTCATTTCTGTTTGTTTTTTGGGGCTGTACACAGTCACTTTTGACTGAATTTGTGTTTTTCTTTTTGCTAATACTCTTTATTAAACCTGAGTGTATCGGAGATTAAAGGTATCTACTGCCTTACGGTGAAGCTGCTGTTTAATTTCATCATGCTCTTTCACCATCTCTTCTCACTTTGCCACACAATGTTTACTCTTGAACTGACAAAAGAGTACAATGGTCAAATTATATTTTATAATGATGCTACCTGTCTTTAAGTCTATAGATAGCAACACATTTTTAGGAAGCGGTAAAAATGAAGCAACATTAGATTTTTTCACTGTCAGAAAAAATGGTTAATGTAAAATTTAGCTACCTAACAAGGTACAATGTAAATGTACCTTCAAAGATCCGTAGGATTTTCCAGGGCAGAGGTGTATATTTGTACTTTTTCATACATTTCAAATAGAATGAATAAAAAAGAGAAAACTAGATATGGTGTATGGATGCAATGCTAATTAAAAATAACTGAATCGGAATATGGCACAGTCATGTTCCTGAAATAAATGCACATGGTCGTGTTTGAGTTCTGGTTCTCTACACCTGAAGACCTTCCCTTGAACATAGGCATCATTTACAAATAGGGACGCTGGGAACATGTCCCCACCATGTCGGCCAGTGATCAAGTTTTTACCCTGAAACAAACATTCTCTAGACAGATAGGCTGAATCCTGAAATATCTATTTTTTGGGAATAACAAGAATGCATATTGACTATATAGTTACAGTTTATTATTTTGATACATTCTTGTTATTCCCCATTTCCCAAAAAATAGATATTTCAGTCTTCTCTGTATATATTCTTAGTGAATAAACGATAGCAATCAAGCGGCAAATCTATTTTAAGTGCTACTACCACTCAGCTAAGCTTCCCATGGCCTTACCTTCTTTCAGTTTAATCTCCACGCTCTGACACTCCTGGCTCAGCTGGCAGCAGTACATGCCCAGGTCAGAGACCTTCAGCCTATGAATGAGGATGGAGAAATTTCCTTTGTCAAACAGGTAGGGAAACACTGTCACCCTGCCGTCTCTGGGATCCTCAAAAGTAACATTTCCATCAGGCCTGATGCTCAGGAGGCTTGAATTCTGGCTCCACTTGGCTTCGTCCGTCTCATTACTCTGTCGAAGGCGGCATGGGAGCGACACCTCCGATCCCAGAAGTGCGGTGAGATTGGTGCTGAAACTGACGTCGTTACATGGTCCGGCACATTTTTGTCCTTGACAAAGACGAGGTCCATCAGCATGTTACCCATATGTTTTGCATTTGAGCTTTCTTAATCAAACTTATGTGTGAAACCATGGACAGATTTATTCAAGTGTCTCGTCACAACCACAACACACACTCGTCAAACCCCTTTTTTACAGATAAGCTCATAGAGTTCTGCATATACATTGTTGAAAAAAATCACCATTTGAACGTACCATTTGAGGACCTGAGTGCACCAAAAAGCGTCAAAAGGCAAGCCAAGTATTTCACCTGCATGTCATAACAACACATTACGACCAAGATCTGAAGGCAGCACAGAAACAGATAGCTTGTAGTTGGATGTCCTTTGCCACTTCCTGCAAACATGCAACTACTTCTACATCCAATATGTGGACATGTGTTTGCTCACTAACCAGTACAAGAATGTCGCATGATTTCTGTTTGTTGCATGTAATCAGCACTTTTCTTGTGGCTGACTATCACATATGTCCTGTTGTTTCAGGGTCATTGGTGCAGTCATTACTTATATTAAACAATGACTTATACAAAGTTGCTAATGACGACAGCTTGCGAGTGGCTAAGCTGAGCTTGCACGAGGTCGTATTTGAGTTCTAGTTATCTAGACCTGCTCACCACATCCTGTTGCACACTGAGAAAAAGCTTAGTGCAAATGGTAAATGCATAAGCAGAATAGCAATAAAACGTCTTTGCACTTTAGAGTAACCACAAGAAGTAGTTTATCTTACAAATAAAATCATTTTTCAATAAAATCAAGAAATTCTAAGAAGAATTAGTTGCTCCTTTAGATAGCGTAGGGTAAAGAAGACTAGGTATTTAATCAATATGAATACATACTTGTGCTACACTTTCAGAAAAGACAGTATCCCTGCAGGTTCAAAAGCTGTCATTGTGGTACCATCAAGAATACATATTCAGTTTATTAGTTGGGGAACATAACTGGACCATGTTCCAAGGCAGTTATATTGTTTTTAATTAGCATTGACTACCCAAACCATATCCAAGCCTTTTATTTTTAGTTTCTACTGCATGATGGCCAAATATGCATAAATGAAAAAAAATAATTATACTGATAAAACCATTAGCTTGATTTAAAAAAAAGAGGTGTAAATATGCCCTTTTCCCCTAAGAAATCAAAATGAAAAGTCATCTTGAGTGGTTAAATGTGAAATTTTGGAGGTTGTTTTGGAGGAACTCACTGAGACAGAATTGTTCACAGTGATGTAAACTAGATGCCTGAAGTGTTTAACAACTCCTTCACAGAAAGTGAACCATTTACTGTATGAATTACAATAAATATATGATAAATAATGAATGAATATATAAAATATTGTATTTTTCTTACTGAAAATGGCATCATGACAGTGGAACTGTGACTGGAAAAGTGGTACTAAAAAATACCCTGCCATAAGCTATAGACATCATCCAGGTATGACAAAAGTGTATAATGGCCAAATTAAAAAATTATTGTATTAATAAAACCACTTGAAATGATTACAGTGAAAAATGATGTGAAAATGGACATGGTTTTGTCGGGTGGAGAAAAACCTGTGTTGTAACCCACCCTAAGTTCGGAGATCCTGGTTCTGGTATTAATCACACAACACTTTCTTCATCACACGTATTCTCTCTT
>JBBJLS010093574.1:0-21678 GCA_037577275.1 Bryconaethiops microstoma | reverse complement strand
TGGGCCACAGGCTAGAACATTGACTCCTGTCTTCCTCAGTGGCGCCCTCTGGTGGTCGTGGAGTGGGACTGTTACAGGTAAACAGAATAGAATCATATCTTTGAAATTATGCAAAGCCCATCTACTAATTGCTGATTTGTTGAGAAGCTAAATTAATATTTTTCCGTGAAGTAATCAAGGTTAATCAAGTAATCATGACAGTCCGATATAATAATCAATTAATGCCAACTTACCTGGAACTGGAACCAAATAGAAAGATGTCTGACTTGTTACTCTTTGTGTCCACATCTAGTTGAGCCACCATGTAACAGAAACTAGCAGCACCAGAACATCCTTTGGAAGCTGAGAGTGAAATAATGTGAAATATTCTTTTAAAAAAACTTTTTTTTTTTTTTTTTTTTTTTTTTTACATCTAGTGCTTCTGGAGTGCATGAACTTCAGTAGTAGAACACTGTTAAAAACAATGGTCTAGTCAACTTAAAATTAAGGAAAGTTTTAATCAAGCAAAGACTTTTTTTTGAGTTTTTTCTTAATTTAGTTAAATGTTGAAAAACCTATCTGAGATACAAATATCAGTTTTGAGTAGTTGAAATCAAACTGACAAAGCTCTAGAAATTTTGCAGCTGGCTCCCTTTTCATTTTAAATTGGGCAAACTTCATTTTTATATTGTATAGTGTTTAGTCTTACCTAACACATCTCCCATACTAGTGATGGTTTTCTTGTGTAGATGTTTGAAACGTGTGTGGTTTGACAAAATCATGGCCAGGTGGTCGCACCAGTTTTCCCACTCCTCAGTCCCACAGTGCTGGAGAAAACGCTTATTAAAACTTTCCAGGCAAAGAACTGATGGACAAATGTGGATTCCTTTTAACATTAAACTCTTCTAACTCTGTGACCGACTCAGTTCTGTAACAACTACAAAACTACAAAAGAAATCACATCACTGTAAGAGAGCGAAATGAAGACATACTCACAGTTGCAGAAGATGGTATCCTTCCAGACATGAGCTGATAAAAGGTTCGCAATGTGTCTTTTTCTGGCAAACTATCGATGAACCTAACCAAGGGGTTAAAAAGCATGAAATTAAACAAACACAATGTACAATTTAAAAGGGTCACTTAAAGATCCTGTAATGTATTTTAACATACTTGCTCATTACTTCAGAACAAGCCCTGCTGTCCATTTTACTGGCAAGCATGAAAGCATGTCCCCACAAGCCTCTTTTCATTGCTGTCTCCAGAGCATCCTATTAGTGGTTGAGAACAGCATGTAGTTTAACTCAGTTGTTCCAGTAAACAGGCTGTGCAGCAGCCTCGCTGTAGGGTAAAAACACTAAATTTACCTTTCTCTTGCCAAAGATTAGCAACTCTCGGAAGCGCTGTAAAGCCATTTCTGTATCTTCTGGCATTGTCCAAAACGTATCTTCAGTTCTACTTTGTGCTTCAATTGTGAAGTCAATAAGATCAGAGGTGGCATTTTTAGAGGAGGATGCTGATTGCTGATTTCTTAATAAGAGATGAGATATATCAGTTCCCACCAGTCTCTGTAACACATGTCAGAATCATTTGTGAAACACAAGACCACAGACAGTATGCACCTGTATTTATTCATCGCTCAAACCATATATTTCCAAAATGGTCTTTATCGTAAAATGTACTTTAATGTAACAGGATTTCAGCAATTTTGAGCCATTTCTATATGTCCACTTTTCATGAAATGCTCACACAATGTAAAGAATGTAAACACTCTAAAACAGATTTTTTTTCTACCCAAATGCTGCATTGTGAGAACCGTACTTATAGTGCAATACTAGTAACTCTGGAAGGTTTACATAGCGTCCACGCAATACTGTTACATTACTGTTACATTGTTATGGTGTCTATTTATTGTGTTTGTATTGTTTCTGTCGTAACTTCTGTCGTACTCTGTTGAATGCTGAATGTTGCTATATTTTGCGCCGCAGTCTGTGGAGAAACGTTGTTTCAACACGCTGTGTGCGTGTTCACAGCTGCTGATGACAAAGTAACCTTAAACCTTGAAGACTGTTGGGTCATTTTGTTGGACCATTTCTACTGGGGTGGGTAGTTTCTGCCCATTATAAAATCCCATATCTCAGCTCATTTTAAAGTATACATTAAGATTAACTGTGTAATAATTTTACTGTAGTAAAATTATTAGCCTATTAACTAGCTATCCTAGACTGAAAATCCAGAGCGATGCTTAGATAATTTTCAGATGGTTGCTAGCGTGTTGCCAGACGGTTACTATGGTATTTGAGGTGGTTGCTAGGTGCTGTGGTATCCCATGTGGTTGCTAGTGTGTTGCTCACTGGTTATGTTGTTGATGTTCCTAGGCTGTTGCTTATAAACTCTAGGCGCTTTTAGGATGTTCTGACTGTATCCAAGGAGTGTCCAAAAAGTTGCTAGGTGTCATAACAATATAAGTAGGAAACACAATCATTTGTCCAAGTAATTCTGCCATGGAATAAAACATCAAGAACAAATGCTACTATGTGGAAACTGTACATGCAGTCCAAATGTGGCATGCAGGCCCGCTATTCCCAATCAGACCATGCTGTAACTCAACAAAAGAGCTAAAAAATCCACTGTTGGTGTAAAGTACACACATTTTATTGCAACTCAGTAATGCTAGTTCAGTTTAACCCAGCATCTGATGCATATACCCGATATAAACCAGCTTTGGGGAACGAAAATTACCCAAATTGGGTTGTTTTTTACCCAGCATTTTTTCTGAGTGTAGCTGCTTATTCCAGATGATGTAAACCGGCAAAATCTGAAAAATGCAAGCTTTTACTATGAGAATGACAATAAATACTAAATCAAATGATAACTTACGCCATTCTGTTTGCACACCAACCCCATGAGCTCCCATATTAGGCAAGATGCTTCTTTATCTGCAAGAGAGTCATTCTGCAGACATTCTTGGTACTTCCTTCTGACAAATTCCAACACCTCTGTCTTATGGGTCTTATCTCTATGAAACAAGCAAAAAAAGTTAATAAACAAGACTCATGTATGTCCTGAGGGGGACATGCGTCAAGACTCTTCTCAGTCTCGGCCCCCCAGTAATGGAATGAACTCGATCTTCCTATTTGATCAGCCTATCTTCAAGAAGTGCCTGAAGACCCACCTCTTCAAGGAGTACCTTGGTGACTAACCATGTCTCTCAATTCGCCTTCCCATAATAATAATTTTTAAAAAAAGATCCCAACCTCTGACTTTCTTTGACAGGTGTTGTGTAGGTATCGTTTGAAAGGTGTTTAGGTGTACCAAGCGTGCAGTAACTTGGTTGAATAGCGGACGTTGACTTAAGTTAGCTTTACAGGTCTAAGAAACAGATGTGGACTACTTGAGCACTGATGTACGTCGCTCTGGATAAGAGCGTCAGCTAAATGCCGTAAATGTAAATGTCATAGCATAAGTGTGTGCTGATAAACATTGCGTACCACAAGGCTTAATTCTAGGTCCTTTATAATTTACTGCATATATCCTTCCCTTTGTTGGTAGAATTATTAATAAATTAATAATTAATATTTGTTTAAATAAGTATATGGAAGAACTGCAGCCTTCAAGTTTGACTGTGTAGACGATTAACGAGTGAATTAACAAGTGATTCTGGGCTGATCACTGTTTTAAGGCTTATTATTCTATAATTACTCGTTAACTACTGAGGCAGCAATTAAAGTTAAGAGAAAATACACAATTGTCCTGAAGTTGAAAACATATGCCATCAATCTAAGTGACCTCAGTGTCAAGGAATACATCAACAGCGTCTCTAAAAAAAAGCGTCTCTATGATCAGTTCGTAAAACCCTCTTCAGTGCTGACAGTGAGAAAGTCATAGATACCTTTATCACATTTACATTGGATTACTGCAACATTTATTACCCAACCTAAGACTTCTATCCATAAAATCACATAATGTTCAGAATGCCATGGCCAGAATCCTCACACACTAGAATGAGATGTCCTATTACAGCAGCCCTTAAATCCCATCACTGGCAACCCATGGTTAACAATTTACAGATTCTGTTATATTTCTTGTTGTGTTCATGATCTCTCTACTTTATCACAAATGATGATCATATATGTTCCTGCTTGATCACTGAGGTCATCAAACTGAGAAACCCAGACAAAGAGCAGATAATGATTAAGAGCAATCAACACTCTTAACACACTCTTAAAACACACTTATTTAATACAGTATTTTAATAGGAATATTACGATCTTTTTTTCTGTTTTTGTTTTGTTTTTATTCACATTAGTCTTTTTGTCATTTCTATCTGAACCTTTATGATCTATTAAAGCATTTGATGAACATGTTTTAAAAAGGAGCTACATAAATTAAATACAAATAATAATAATAATAATAATAAGAAGAAGCAGAAGAAGAGGTGGAGGAGAATGAAGAGGAAGAAGAAGAAGAAAATAAAGAAAAAGAAGAAGAAAAAGCTGTCTCTTACTTTATGAGAGGTCCTGGGAAGGTCTGGAGTTCTGGCGGGTCCCTGCAGTCTTGCAACATAACCTGTTGAGAAGTCAGTTTTTCAGGTAAAGCCTTGGTAGACTACAACCTACATAAAGTCTCTTACATAAATACACCACACCAAGCAAACACAGATTTCAGGACCTCACTGTTGTAGATCTGCACCAGCGCTGGCTTGCCCTCAGATGGAAGATTTGGAAGCACCTGAACAAGCTGCCCACCAGGTCCAAATCGCGCACAGCAGTGAGGGAAAGAGAAATGCTCCAGAACTGTAGGATCTAAAGTGAGATCATGCAACGATGTACTTAAAACCTGCTTTAAGCACATGTATTGTAAAATGAAATAAAACACTGTAAGATCTCACTCCCTGGGGAGCATGTAGCACTGCAGTCCTCATTCGTGGCTTCCCTCTCCAACAGACCATGGGCATCAGAATGAACTGGAGACTGAACACTGACATCGTAAGTCGGACAGTCAGTGTGCTGAAGGCTTGGGTATCCCCAGCTCTAGAACAAATAATTCAGACATTATAGTTAGCCAATAATAATCATAACAACAATAACAATGCTAAGTGTGATTGCATGGTTGCTGTAAAACTGGTGTTTGGAGGTTTCATGGGCCAAAAATGTTTGTTAAAAAAAATCTTCTTGCACCTTGGATTCAAACTTACATCTTCTGATTCAGAGGCTGGCGCTTTTTTGTTGTGGTTTAATTTAAAATAATCAGTCCGTGAACGCTGCTACCCATAAAGCCTCTGAATCAGAAGATCTAAATTAGATTTTTTTAAACACAAACTTTTTTGGCCCAAAAAACCTCCAAACACTAGTTTTATGGGTAGCAGCATTCACGGACTGATTATTTTAAATTAAACCACAACAAAACAGTGACACACATTTTTATAACTGACTTTAGCTTTAGTGTCTTGAAGTCCGTTTATGAGTTTGCCTGATGTTTTGCTCCACGTTTTCTTTCTCCGCATTTGTGTTTCTGCGGGGTTTTTTTTTTCAGTTTCTGGCCGCCTTACCCGTGACGTCACTGACCCTCTCTCCAACACACACTTTGAAGGTGATCTCTACCCATAATAGAGGGGACTCGACCACAAAAATCGATTTTTAAACTATCAATACCCGATTATTTGATCAATTAGCTGTGTACACGTTGGAACCATATCCATATTTCAAAAACTGTAGGACAAGAAGAGGCGCCAAATTCCAGCTATAAAAAAATAATAATAAAAATAAAACTTAAGAAGAACAGTAGTGTGACTGAAATGGTTCTTTGGCATGATGGTGTTGAATTAATCTTTTTACAAAGGAAAACAAGTAAGCTAACAAAACCAACTACGTTTTTCCTAGAAGCATATTTATATGGCAAAAACCACTAAGAACCATTAAGAGTGCACACACAGATATGTGCTGGAATCTGTTACCTGTTCTGAATGCCAGCTGGTGCGGCTGTGATGGCTGTGTGTACTCGGCATGCTCTGAGTAGAGTAGCCACTGTGGCTACTTTGCCTGTCCCACTGGTCCCAGTAAGACTGCTGGTACTGGGCGTACTGTTCATGGTCAAAGGTCGAATCATATCCAGGGTAATATCTCCACCAGTCATCATAGCTGTCAGGCCTTAAAGACATTTCAGGTTTGCTGAGTAACACATAGACAACACAATGACTGCAGCGGTAGCTGTGAGTGTATTATTGTTTTTACTTTGTGTAATACTGGTGACCGTTGTTTGTGGAGCCCTGTGCTTGGTATCCAGAGCCATAAGGATAATAGTAGCCATGGTGGTAGGCAGTAGGGTAGTATGCTTGAGAATTCCATCCTACAAAGATAAAAATGCAACAATTTTAATAAACACTGACATTAACTCTAACCCTATTTGTTTATATATGCTGATGCTAAGCATGTAAACAGCATCAGTATTTTAGGACTATACCTTGGGAGTCATAATGCTTTGTATAGTTTTCTGACCAGTT
The DNA here is from genome assembly GCA_037577275.1 of Bryconaethiops microstoma. Lineage (NCBI taxonomy): Eukaryota > Metazoa > Chordata > Actinopteri > Characiformes > Alestidae > Bryconaethiops > Bryconaethiops microstoma. The sequence continues at coordinate 15,200 of JBBJLS010093574.1, read as the reverse complement.
CTGAGATGATTTGTTCTGGTCAGTCACTGTAGTCTTGGCTTTGGGCCTCTTTTGCCTGTTTAAAAGAAGTTGATATTTAATTTTCCCTGTAAAGTAGACACAAGTGTTTTACCCAAAATGTAATTTGATATTACCCATAATAAAATATTTATAAATCACTGGTAAATTGTGATTTATAATAAATAAATCTTGTGACATTTTATTACAAACAACATAAATTATTTATTAAGTATTACAATCAACACAAAACTCTGAACTGATTTGAATTCTGTTTTCAATTATAAAAGCAGATTTTGTTATTAAAAACCTAATTTCTCATTTAATCCTTGTAATCATTAAAGAAAGACACACACACACACACACACACAATCATAAGTAAAAAATGAAAGGATGATCTCACTGACCTTGAGGATAGATTATCTGAGTTTGGGACATGTTCTGAACGGGACTTCTCAGGTTGTTTAAGCTGGCTCTCCTGTTTTTGATTATTCTGCCAAAGACAATATAAAAAATATAGTACTTAACATTTAACTACATATATCTTATGTTTTTATCAGTGACAATCATTATGGCAAAATACGACAATATAAAACAAATCTTATTTGGTCATAAGAATAATAATAGTTATGATAATACTTATTTGATCAATTCCTTTTAACAGACCACACAAGGCACAGATGGATTCACAAACTGTTACCTGGTCACTAAACTGTACTTTAGATACCCTTTGTGACCTGTGACCATTTAGATCCACCCAGGCACGATGTGCTCTGGAATAACGTAGTGAATTACTGTCCGAAAATCGAGGATCCGTATTCCAATACGCAGGATAGTAGCTGCTGTAAGTGGCTCCAGTGGTCCAGGGTGTTTTCTGTGTCTTCAGAGAAGATCCCGGTAGACCAGGGGACATGGGCTGATGGATCTTTCCAGCAGCTGATGAAGCCATTTTAGAGTTTCTCTGCTCTTCTGTTGTAGAAGATAACGCTACTGGTAGGTTCTTCAAATTTTTGCTCAGTTCATTATGTCCTTGTTCTTCATGGACATTTTGCTTGTCAGACGAATGAGTCGCGATGTCTATAGTTTCTGAGGGTCTAACTCTTGATTCGTGTAAGGTTGAGGAGACAACTGGATCTTGAGACCAGTTGGTATAACTGGTTCTTTGAGTTTCCTCCTGAATGTTTTTTGTAACTTGCAGATACAAAACAGGGATATCATCTTCTGACCCTCCTAATTTAACTTTAGGTTCAGTGGCTGGATTTAGGTCAGATGGGTCAGACAGAGTGTGGTCAACCTCTTTCTGATTGAAACTAACATCAGAGACACGTGGGGGCATCTCTGAGGCTGACGGCATTTCAAGAGGTGCTTCAGTTGATAACGAACCTGATACTGTATTGATGCTTTTGAGGGCTTCCTCTGGAGGGACAAAAGTAACATCATCCTCTATGTGAACCTTAGAGTTGATGCCACTATTGGACAATGACAGTGGATTAGAAATGTTACAGGACTCATGGATATCTCCTGGAATCTCCACATCAGAGATGCTATCAATTTTGTCCTGTTCAATATATTTTCCTGGATCCTTTTCATCTCCTTGTTCAGCGTTTATAGCAATTGCTTGGTGTGAAACCTCTGAAAGCCCACCAAGCAGTTCTAAAGTTGACTTTTGGTGATTGGAAAGAAAAGATGTTGCCTCAAACTTCTCAAGAGGTTGGTCAAAACATGAAGAAGAGGCGTGCTCAGTGCTCTGAACTTGGGTTTCAGCACTAAATGGAGATGGGACAGCATCCAAACCTGGTAAAAGTTGAGGAGAAGGTGTTTTAGGGGCCGACTTGGTGTGGGATGGAATAGCAGATGAAGAAAGTGTACCACAATCAGAAGGATCAGATGAAGAGATTTCAGTGGTGAGGGGACATGAAGCAATGTTTGAAAAAAAATGAGTTACAGACACTGAACTCATCTGTGGAGAAAGAGGGGCGACATCAGAAAGGGTCTGCACTGTTCCAAAAGAGGACATCAAGTGTTCTGTAGGTCCTGGATTCTGGGGGGCAATCGTGGAGGGAGACGGAGCAAGATGCCCTCTGTTATGAATGTCATGATCATTAATAGACTGGAAGTAGTTTTCAGCTCCATTATCTTCCACCTCTGGTATCCCTGCAGTACCTGGGCTGTGGGATTGGTCAGTCTGTAAGGAGGCGTCCGTGCTAGGTCTGGGCAGGTGAGGTGGTGATGCCATTTTTGATCAGTGCAAGCTGTGGGAATTAATACAAAATTAGAGTGGCATTAGACTGAAGATATTCTGTCATTAAAGCATCAAGTCATTGCAAACAGTATACCTTAAAAGAAATGATAATGAAAGAATTAGAGAAAAATAAATTTCCACAACATACACTATATGGAAAAAGTTTTGGGATGCCTGAGCATTTCTCCAACCCAATGGAGAAATAACAGCTTCCAGTCTTCTTGTAAGGCTTTCCACAATATTTTGGAGTTTCTGTGGGAATTTGTGCCCATTCATTCGTAGAGCATTTATAAGGTCAGACACTGATTTTGGACGAGAAGGCCTGGTTCACAGTCTCCGTTGAAGTTCATCACAAAGGTGTTGGATGGGGTTGAGGTCAGGGCTCTGTGTGGGCCAGTCACGTTCTTCCACACCGAACTCATCCAACCGTGTCTTTATGGACCTTGCTTTGTGGACTGGGGCACAGTTATGCTGGAATAGAAAAAGTGTCCACAAAGTGTGTCCACAAAGTTGGAAGCATGGCGTTGTCCAAAATGTCTTGATATGCTGCAGCATTAAGATTGTACGTCACTGGAAATAAGAAGCATAGCCCAAAGCCTGAAAAACAGGAGTGTCCCAATATTTTTGTCCATATAGTGTAAATTTACTTTAATACACTCTGTCTTGACAGCCTAAAATAGCCTACCCTCTGAAACAGCACCCAGAGTTGGCGTTCCTCCAGCCCAGTGCTTCTCACTTCTTGCTAGACGACTTTACTCTTAGCAAATAAACTACTTTATCTTCTCTGTAACATCTAAAATGCCTGCAGGACATGCAGCACTACTGCAGTTCTACCTCTCACAATATGTTGAACTTTCTGCAGGGGTTTAAACGCGTCCAGCCCACCTGCGTCCAGGAGGCTGAAGTGTGTGAGTCTTCTCCCTGAACAGGGACCATCTTGAAATGTAACCTGATGCAGCGTCTTGCTCGTTTTTTTTAAATAATAATAACAATAATAACAACAACAATACTATTACTACTAATACTACTACTACTACTACTACTGCTATGACTACTAGTACTGCTAACAAAAATAATAACAACGATACTAACACTAATAGCAACAACAATAATACTATTACTACTACTACTATTTCTACTACTACTACTACTACTACTATTACCACTACTAGTACTACTTATAATGTATTGTTGTTATTATTATTATTGGTAGTGGTAGTTAGTTTTTATTAGTAGTAGTATTAGTATTACTGTTGTTTGTGTTAGTGTTAGTATTATTGTTGTTATTTCTATAACAATTATTGGTAGTAGTATTAATATTAGTATTGTTGTTTATATGTAATGTGTAATGTCATTATATAATAATAATAATAATATTATTATTATAATAATTATAAAGTGTAATAGATGTAAAATGTAATCTATAATATTATGCGGAAATAATATGATTTTAATAAGGGAAATCAAACGTCATTTTGTAATGTAGAGTTTTAAGTGGGTTTTTTTTATTCATTTGCTGTACCCAAAATATTTTTTACTATTTTATTTGCTGTCTCCAAAATATTTTTTACTATTTTATTTGGTGTCCCCAAAATATTTTTTACTAGTTTATTTGGTGTCCCCAAAACATTTTGTACTATTTTTTACTTTATTTGATTTATTGTTTGATACCTGCACGTATAAACGTGATCCGGGTGATTTTCCCCCTTACGGCAGAGGGCAGCTTCAGCCTTCTAGAGTCTTTACAGCCCAGATGACGTCACGGTTCTCGGGTGAGGTTGCCATGTTTTGCATAACTCAGCGTAGTAACTTTTGTTGCATTTTACGATTTAAGAACCTTCTCCAAACATAAACAAGAAATACGAGAAATAAATAAACGTTGGAATAAAGCAGTTTTGATAAGAATAAACACATTGAGATAAGCGAAGAGTATTTTATTTAAAATACGAGAAAAAACTAAATCTGGCAACCATTATGTCATAGACACGTGTATCTATCTAGCGTTGCTCGTGGTTCGTTCTGTATTTCACTTGAGACAAACATCTGATCTCCGGTATAAAAACCAACTATATTGTGAAGGAACGAGGTGGTGCGGTTGCTAAAGTGTTGTAAAAGAGATGACAGCTCTTTTTAGTTCCTTTATAACTCAGTAAAAAGCAGCTTGTCTGATCTACACTGATGAGAGGAGTCACTGTCAGGGGCAAAGTCTGGGCTGTGGTGTTACAGTGTTTCAGATTACCAATGACGCTTTTGAAGCGGATGATACTAAAACTGATGAACAGAGTGCTGTTAGGCCCAGTAACTTATGGTAAGATGGCCAGTGATGTAGTCAGCAACTCTAGGAGAAAATTGGTACGTACTGTTGTCACTTTTTATTTATTCCTCAACATATATGGACAAATTACGTTATAGTGTAATGTATTATATGGTCTGACCATTACACCAACAGGGACTTTAATGGCATTGCATTCAAATACATAGACTTTAATATGGACTTGGACTCCCTTTGCTGCTATAACAGCTTCCACTCTTCTTGTAAGGCTTTCCACAAGATCTTGGAGTTTCTGTAGGAATTTGTGCCCATTCATTCTGTGGAGTTCAGGCACTGATGTTGGACGAGAAGGCCTGGCTCACAGTCTCTGTTCCAGTTCATCCCAAAGGTGTTGGATGGGTTGTCCCAGAACTTTTGTCCATATACCCTACTTGGCATTACAGTCAAATTGGCCCCAAAGCAAAGAGAGCTGTGAGTGATATAAAGGTCCAGAACTGCCATTTTTATGTAAGTGGACGGTGGTGTTGCACAACTTAAAACCAGTTTAACCAGAGGTGCCCGTTTCCAGCCCACAGGGTTCACAGTTGTGCTTCACACCGGATGATTTCCCTGTGCAAACACACCTGGTTATTCACAAGTGACCTGTCAACTCCCAGGATTAGTTTGTTTGAGGGCGGCTGGTGAAGCTTGGGGCCGCTGGTGGCCTGGTTAGGGAGTTGCCCCTGTGATCAGAAGGTTATGAGTTTGAATCCCAGGACTGCCAGTGGAACCACTGAGGTACCCTTGAGCAGTGAACTGTCAACAAACACTTCTCCATGGGTGCTGTGTCGCTGGCTGCCCAATGCTTCACTTGATGAATGGGTTAAATGCAGAGAAAGAATCTGACATTGTTTGCATTGTGTGCCTTGCTGTGGTGTGTTCATGTTTGACTATAAGGGCCACTTTACTTACTTTTTGCTTTAAAAGCTGAATAAAGGAAACTGGTCCTGAAGCTGGTCCCCTCTGATCCACAGATCTTTCATGTCTTTCAGGTCGTAGGTCTTGGAAACCCGGGGATGAATGGGTCACGGCACAGTGTTGGCATGGCTGCCGTTGCAGCACTAGCAGAACGTCTTGGAGTGGCTGACCAGTGGAAGTCAGACAGACAGGTGTCGGGAGAGGTCGTCATCTCAGCCTATCAGGGCACCCAGCTTGTGCTTCTCCGCCCAAAGTTGCTCATGAACGTCAATGGGGTCAGTGTGACGAAGGCAGGTGAGTGAGAACAGACAGAATGTTCATCTACCCCATTAATTACTGATGTTTTTTTTGTTTAATTATGGATACAAAAGTTATAATAATAAGCTTTGTGTTCCACAGTGTACTGTATTTACGAATAAAAGAGGAGTTTACAGTCATGTGTTTTACCTATTAGGGTTTTTTTTTGTTTGTTTTTTTCCAGCCAGCAAATTTTCAGTTCAGCCTGAACACATTGTCCTGATTCATGATGAACTTGACAAACCACTCGGGAAGCTTGGCATTAAACATGGTGGGAGCGCAAGGTCAGAGCCACCTTCAGTTTATGTGAATGTTTCATTTTCCTCCCCAGAAAAAAATAAACAAACAGTAGGCATTTCACAATGATTTCACATTCACCGAAAGTGTTTTTGCTTATATTTTAATACTCTGAAGAAAAATATTCAAGATTTGCTTTACTGACTACACGTCAATGTAGTACACCATTTTGTGGCACTACCTAGCTGGTGCCCTAGTGGTCCCGTAATCTCGGGACTGATTGTCGTCACTGAGATTCCCCACACACTGCTCCCCAGGTGATGTGTTCCTGGCTGCCCTCTGCTTCACTTGGTGAATGGGTTAAATGCAGAGAAAGAATTTTACATTGTTGTGTTGTGGTGTGTTCACACATGACTATAAGGGGCCACTTTACTTTATAGTGTAGTAAGAACACAGTATGGCCAAAAGTATGTAGACACCTGAAAATTTCTTGGGCGGTCCATCCCAAAACTATGAGATTTGGTATAGAACTGTCTACCTCCACACTATACTCATCAAACCAGGTGTTCATCTACCTCTCTTTGTGCACAGGGGCACAGTCATGCTGGAACAATCTTCCTCAGGCTATTGCCACAAAGCTGGAAGTGTATAATTGTGCTAAATGTGACTCCTGACACAGTTTTTTGCTGATGTTTCCATTGGCTCACATACTTCTACTGTAGAATCTGATGCGTCATAACATTTTAGACACTATCAGAATGCTTTCTGTGCATACAGACTAGTTTGCAACTGAAGTAATACCAAATGAGTGTTTTAGACATTATTTTCTGGGAACTCAAATGCTACATTATATGAACAAGGTTTTTGTGTCATTTTTTGTGGTCCAATGGCTCCATCCAGTGTTAATTAATGAGGAAGAGCAAGTATATCATTGTATATACTCTTATTGTGCTTCAGTAATTCCAAAGTTCCAGAGTCAATTACTTTGGTACAAGAAAGTATAGAAAACAGCTAATATATTTGTTCTGTGTTGAATAGAATTTTAATGAACCCATTTCATAACACTATTTTTTACTGTGAGAAAGAAAACATTACACACTAGGCACTTTTAGAGCATATATTTTATCTGTAAAGTGACAATTATGTCATGCGTGAACACACCACAGCACACAGTGTGAACAATGTGAAATTCTTCCTCTGCATTTAACTTATTCACTAAGTGAAGCAGCGGGCAGCCAGGAACACAGCGCCCAGGGAGCAGAGTGTGGGGTTAGGGTTAGGGTACCTTGTTCAAGGGAACCTCAGTGGTGCCACTAGCAGTTTTGGGATTCAAACCCACGACTTTCTGATCACAGGGCGAATGCCCTAACCACTAGGCCACCAGCTGCAACATGGTATGAAAATTATTCTGAAATGTATTTGCAAATTGGCGAATACGTTATTAGCAACAACAACAAAAAAAAGTAGAGAGATGTGGCCTTTGCTAATCACTTAATTCTAATGGAGCACTTTTATTCAGCAGAACAAGTGTGTCTGACCCTAAATTTGCAAATAATGTAATTCTGTAGCAAAACTGAAAAGGTCTGTGCTTAAATCTGTGCTAGAAAGTCTGAGTTTTGTTTTCATTCCTTTGTTGACAGGGGTCACAATGGTGTCCGTTCCTGTGTGGATTGTCTTCAAACCGATGTGAGTCTCCAGTTTTTCTTTCTATTAAATAAATCAGTATGTCAAGCTAAATGCTAATTTCATTTGTAAGCTCTAATATCCCTCACTCTCATAACTACGTATTACTTTTATAATGGTAATGAGTAATAAGTCAGTAGATTAATAACTGAATGAAAGCCTTTTTTGGGTTTAAAGTATAATTGATGTCTTCTTTTTACCTTTTCCACAGGTTATGCCACGGCTACGAATTGGTATTGGCCGACCCTCAGGGAGAACACCAGTGGAAAGACACGTTTTGGGACGATTTTCCAAAGAAGAGCAGACTATTTTAAACTCTGTTTTGGTGCAAAGTGTGGACCTTCTACTGACACAGCTCACAGAGCCGCAGCTCCAAGCATCTCCACCAGGGGGCAGAAGAGGAGCGAGCAGGAGTACAGAGAGAAAACCTCAAGAGCCTATTGAAGAACAGACTCAGAACTGACTTAAACGGCCAGTTCATAAATAATCTGCTGGAAGTGGAGAATCAAGATTTAAAACGTGTATTGTGGTATGTATGTTCCTCTGTGCAATGAAATTATTTCTTTGCTGTCCACACAAATGCCGAGGTTTAGAGTTAGGAGGGTTTTTTTTTTTTTTTAATATGAAAAGTTAATAAATTCTGATGTGTAATGTGCAGATGTAGAGAAAGGAGGAAATGTGCATAAAGAGCCTTAGTGTGCAAAAATGACAGTATGAGGTAGATGAAGATGTGCAAAGGAGCATAATGTGCAAAATTTACAGTACTAGGTAGGTGGTGATGTCTGTTAATTATACTCCTGTCAGCTGTTAACCCTCTGGCCCTCTTGCAGGCATTTTGTGTCCATTTCACTCGTTTATTTATTTATTTATTTATTAATTATCATTTTAGCTGTGTTAATGCATATGGAATGAAATTCCCCAAGGGTTGGGAAATTTTTCAGACCTTTTTCATTTTGAACTTCAACTCATTATATCAGTAATATACTCCATACATCCAGTTGTAACATTTGACTTGTTTGTGGCCACTTTTAGCCAATTGAAAACTACATTTTTGAGTTCCTTTTAATTTACACTGTTAAATCATACAATTTAGGTTAAAATGGTTCCAGTCTAAACTCAACACTTGAGAAATGTAGTTTTTAGTGGTTTCTACCAGATGATGTCATTTATCCATTTTTTGCCCCAGTAGCGTTGCGAAAATAAAAAATGTCCATTTTTGAGGTTGTTTACTAACAAGTGCATTGTGTAAACAAACTGGTATTTGATGGTTTAAAAAACAACAACAAAGCAATAAATATTTGATACGTATGACAAGAAATGATGTTAGTTAAAAACTTTATGTAGTAAAAGTAGCAAAGAATTATATACAAAATATATAAAAATGATCAATATATCAATATATAAATCAATCAATTATATAAAATGTTATATAATTGCTCACTTGGCCAAAAATGGATAACTGACATCATCTGGTAAAAACCACTAAAAACTACATTTCTCAAGTGTTGAGTTTTGACTAGAAGCGTTTTAACCTAAACTGTATGATTTAACAGTGTAAATAACAAGGAATTCAAAAATGTAGGTTTTATGGGTTTCAATTGGCCAAAAGTGGCCACGAACAAGCTGAATGTATAGTAAAAACGAAGAAGGCCAGAGGGTTAAGGAGTCTGATGCCAGTGGGGAAGAAGGAGTAGTTGTTTGTAGTGTGAAAAAGGAACATTTTGTAACAAACACACACTGACAGACAGGTTTGATTTATAGTATGATGTAAACCTTTAGCAGGCTGTTGATACCAGTCATACATTTCTGATTAATTGATTGTTACTATCAGTCTGTTAGAGGATTGCTCAGCATTCTGAAGTTTGGCTTTAATAATTGGCTACAGAACCACAGTATTTTACTCTCGTTTATTGTTCACGTTAATGTGAACTTTATGATTGACTGGATACCTTGCCCAGAATGCATTGATATGTACAAGCCCATCAAATTATAGTATATTACATATAACAGTATTTTACATGTTTTCTCAATGGTTACACACCTGTTCCATGACATGATATGAATGCAAAAAGCTTATCACAATTTTCAAGACTAACAGGGAGGAAACCAAAGCTGATATACAGTACTGTAAAAATGTTACAGTATGGAAATTTTTAAAACTGTGTGAATTGGACCTGAATCCCCCATACAGCTCAGCAACTGTAGCTGTGAAGTAGCCCCCAGATACCCTAAGTGATATCTTCACAGGTTAAATACAGGAAGACTCACATGTTAATTTGGTTTCTAGTCTACATAGCTTCTCTTGACAAGCAACAAAACTTCCCTCAGGTATACAGAGGAATGGGGAAGACAGAGTTTAATTTGGTTGTGTTCATAAATGCTTAACTGTAATTGATGCCGGGTTCAGAGTGAAAGCCTGTTTCATTAAAAGTATTTCTTGTTCGACTGTTTCACTATATGGACAAAGTATTGGGACACTTTTCAGGGTTTGGTCCAAGCCCCTCACTTCCAGTGAAGGGGAATCTTAATGCTTCTCCATACCAAGGCATTTTAGACACCACCATGCTTCCAACTTTGTGGACACAGTTTGGAGAAGAACCTTTTCTATTCCAGCATGACTGTGTCCCAGTGCACAAAGCAAGGTCCATAAAGACGTGTTTGGATGAGTTCGATGTGGAAGAGCTTGATTGGCCGCACAGATCCCTGACCTCAACCCCATCCAAAACCTTCGGGATGAACTGGAATGGAGATTGCAAGTCAGGCTTTCTCATCCAAACTCTTGTGCCTGACCTCATAAATGCTCTACAGAACGAATGGGCACAAATTCCCATGGAAACTCCAAAATCCAGCCTTTCAAGAGTGGAAGATGTTATAGCTCCAAAATTTGTGGGGAGTACTGAATTCTGTTTGAAACAGTACTGTGGGCTTGGTTCAATGGGTCAAGACAGCGTTGCTTGGAATTTGATGCTTTTGCTGAACCATCCCAGGTGATGTTGTGGCTTCAGGGGCCGGTGGTGATGAATACTGTATGAGAGAAAGATTTTTTTTTGTTCATGCTACCATTTATTTCCATTCATTTTTACCATTTATATGTAAAAATTATGCCCAGTTAGTTCAAATAGACTTGCTAAAGTGGTTTCTGACATCAGATGACACTGTTGGCAAAGACAAAATTCAGGGTTCATGGTTAATGCTTCTGCCACTCAAGTCATTTTGTTTTTCTGTTAATATAGTGAGCTTTTTTCTCCTCAAAAATCTCCTCCCTGTAACCAGATGTTCTTTTTCTGCGTCCATAGGAAGCCATGGCAATGAACAAATTCAATGTGTTTCACTGGCATATAGTGGATGATCACTCTTTCCCCTTCCTAAGTCGCACGTTCCCTGACCTCAGTCAGAAGGTGAGCCATGTTTTATTAGAAAAATCTGTGGTATTTTATGGGTTTTTGGGCTTTTAGGTTTTTCATTTCTTTGTTCGTTTATTATGTTTCTTTTGTTATTGCTGTTCAGAACTGTATGTAAAAAAATTTTTTAAAAAAAGAAAGGAAAAAAAGCTACTGTTCATTTATTTCAAAGCTGTAATGTAATGCTCTACCTCTTCTTTTCCATTATTGATAGTTTCATTATTGGCCATCGCAGAGACATTTTTTTTTTCTTTAACAACTATGAAGCTTTAAAATAAGCTAAGATGGGATATCCAGTTGTTTTTTCCATCTGATATCCATCTTTTTCTACTGAGATCAGCCCAATACCTGTATTTAGTATTGGGTCGGGTACCATATCTACTGTGCAGGCTGTAGGGTTACTCGACAACAAACACCTTTAGTGTGCATCTGTCAAGCATGTCTGTTAATCTGTGTTGTAATAAGACACAATCATAGCAAGAAAAGTTAAGATTCATCAGATCTTTAGTAGAAGTGATGCAGTCCCATGTTCTCCTTTGGGGAAAAACTTAAGATAAGACCTCTTGTTTGTTTCAGTTCAGGTCCATTCATCTGTCCATCCGTTATACAGCTCCGGGAAAAAAGACCACTGCAAAAATATTCAGTTTCTCAGCTTTTATCTTTTATAGTTGCAAGTATTGAACTCAACAGCTTTGCCTAAGTTTTTAAGAACTGCTGACAATATTTCTAATAAATAATTTCCAAATAAAAATTCTTTTAAAGCATGATTTTAAAGGAAATGACAAAACATCAAAATAAGAGAAATAATGCAGTGTTTACAGAAATTGAATAAATCAAAGGAAACAAATCTCTTGTTCACTCTTAAACAAAAAGGCAATAATTACCTTGTAGTTTAACCATACAACTGGTCACATTGCAAGATTAGAGTGGTTGGAGTGGTCATAGAGCAAAAGGCTGAGAAACACCCTGGCCAGATCAGTCTTTGAGAATCTTTGTTCATTATAACATGTATACTTTAGTGAGGAAAACAGATCTGAGCCTGAGATAAGCTGGATTTGATGTAAACATTAGTGAGTATTTTCCTGGCTCTAAGATGACTTGCTGATTGTTCATTGTGGACTTGTTTAGCCGATTAGCTCAGTTGTTCCAGTTCTAAAAATGGCTTTTCTCATTCTTTTTGTCTGTTATCATGGAAGAAGAAGGTAGGTGAAACTAATGAAACAAAGTGGCATACGGAATGCTAAATAAAATGTAGCTGTAGTGACCTTGTTTTAAGCAACCTTTACACCATAGTCCCCCATACTTTAGTTTTCTTTATCTCTAAAGTAATTAGGAAAGGACATGCATGTAGGTTTGCTGTGAATACTCTTGTAACAGTGTCACGGTTTCAAGGTTGGTCACCATGTGTGATATGATGTTACTCCATCGTCATTAAAATTCTAGTAAAATATCTGTTATTTACATGCGAGGTACAGTACGTAGATTAGTGACTTGCTCCCTCTCGAATAAGAAAATATTAGATATGTCCATTCCTCTGCATCACGCAGCTACTAAACACGTATCTCAACAAAATATTGCAAACATCTTGGGCTTTAGCACAGTTAGCTTTTAAGTATGTAAAACGCTGATAGATGTTCAGTAAAAGGTAGTTAGTTTGGCAGATTGCAGCCATACTACATGCTTCACATAGCGCCAGATTTTTATTTTTTCAAAGTGGTCTTCAGAGTAAATGCTAAATAGTGTTACATTGTAATGATTTATGCAATATTATATCTTTCTTTTTGGAGAGGGGAATACTAGTACTTTTGCAAAAAAAAACATTGAATTTTACACAAACCAACCCATTCACCTATCCATCTATTCTACAGCAGTTTAGCTTAATCTATCCTTATGACTGAGGCCCAATAAAGAACAGCCTATCAGAACCATGTTATTTGCATGTATCAGTGTATCAAAGGCACAGTAACCAATACATTGCAAAGAATAACTAAAGGTTGGAAAACAGTTGAAAACTGTGCTTTTTTTTTTTTTTTTAATTATTCAAATGCAGAAGATTAAAACTTGAATAATTTAAGATGCATGGTTTGTTTGAACAGCGACTATATCATTTTTCCATCATAGAAATGGAATTTGTTTTGAGTAAACATCTAGAAATCTGTTGACCAAATGCTGCTTTTTTGTTTCCTATAAAGATTAATCGCTGTCTAAATAAAATTATGTCTATAATGGTAACTTTACAGAAGAAGACAAAGTACATCCAGTGTAAATTAATGTAAAAACATTCATTTTGGAGTGCTCATGTAATAAGTAGAATAAAACTTTGGATGGATGGATGGATGGATGACTTTGTATGTTTTGCAGTGAAAAACAGAAATTTGTCTTTGAACGCCTCCATAATCAAAGTAAAACCCTGTGATGCCATGAAATTGTGGCCTGTTCTGACTAGGTTATCATATTTTACATCCCACTCATTACTTCTTTTTGTGTCATTAAAGGGAGCCTTTCACCCTTACACACATGTGTACACCCCTGCTGATGTGAAGATGGTTATAGAGTTTGCTCGCTTGAGGGGTATTCGGGTGGTTGCTGAGTTTGACACCCCAGGACACACCCAGTCATGGGGAAAAGGTCAGTGGAGAACCCCTGATTGTAAAAGTGTGCTGTGGTTTTTACTTGTCACTACTCAAATTAAATACAGGGAAATACTTCACTCTGCTAGTGTGGCTAGCAATGAGTGAAAACTATTGTGGACCAAGTAGAAAGGACACTTCCCTAACGTTGCATTTACAAACTCCATTTTTGTTATTGATGAGAAGAATAGCAGGTCTTTTCTCGCTTGCCTTTCATTAAAGCACAGAACACTTTTACTCTGATCGTCTAAATTTAATTGCATGTTAGCAACACATCCAAATCAGCCAAATAGCAAATCGTGCAAAATGCCTTTAAAAGGCTCTAAACCAACAATATGATTCTGTAGTAATTTATTAAAATAATAATAAGCCATAAGAATCTGTTTGTTCCTCCAATTTTATCGCTGTAAGCATTGGGTACGAATGTTGGGAGTGTATAGAGTATTTTACCATGAATGTGGCTTAGCCAATTATGTTTCAGGACTAGAACTATGTGATTTATAAGAGACAAACAGAAGGCTGTGCTGCCTTTCTAAGTGACTGCATCCAATAAACCCTTTCTCTTGATGTAGGTCAGATGGATCTGCTGACTCCATGCTTCTCTGGCAGCAGCCCTTCAGGCTCTTTCGGCCCAGTAAACCCCATATTGAACTCCACCTATGACTTCATGACCCGCTTTTTCAAAGAGGTCAGCGCCGTGTTCCCTGACGCCTACATTCACCTGGGAGGAGACGAGGTGGACTTCACTTGCTGGTAAGGGAGAGAAGGTTGAAATGGAAACATCAGCATGCTTACTCATTTACTTTGGACTGGCATCTAGCAAAAAGAAAAACAAAACAAGGTTCCTTTGAGACCCATAACAGGAACATTAAGTATCTTGTGTCGTTTAGTACAGAGTCTAATACTTCAGCACTTGGTTTTGAATTTTGTATACTCGCCTATATTGGCTAAAATCAATTTTCTTCCCTTTTTGTCTTCAGGAAGTCAAACCCTGACATTCAGAAGTTCATGGAGAAACAGGGCTTTGGCCAGGACTACAGCAAACTTGAGTCCTACTATATCCAAAAGTAAGAAAGCCCATTCTTTAATCAAGCAGGGAAGGCTTCTAAAATGTAGCTAATGTTTGATTTGTGTTTAAATACAGACTCCTTGATATTGTGAGTTCCACCAGTAAAGGCTACATGGTCTGGCAGGAGGTATTTGACAATGGAGTTAAGGTAAGAAGTGGCGGAATGGCTTGCATTGAGATCATAGATGCCAACACAAGAAATCAAAATCCCCGGCTATGACCTCAATGTCTGTCATTTGTTGAAGTCTTTCTGATAGTAATCAACACTGTTGCACATCTAATCATTAGATAGTTGGGTTCCTCTTGGGAAAATAGTGGGGTTCCTCTTGGGTCTTTTTTTGTGAAAAATAGTGGGGTGCACCTCTTGGGTCTTTTTTTTTTTTTTTTTTTTTTTTTGAAATGTTCCCTGGAGTTC
>JBBJLS010093560.1:0-21682 GCA_037577275.1 Bryconaethiops microstoma | reverse complement strand
TTTATGGATGTGGTGAGGGAGGACATGCAGGCAGTTGGTGTGAGAGAGGAAGATGCAGAGGACAGAAGGAAATGGAGGCAGTTGATCGGCTGTGGCGACCCCTAATTGGAAGCAGCCGAAAGTAGAAATAGAAGTCGTCGTCAGACTTAGCACCTTGCCAATATCTCAAATGGCCTTGGAGAAGTAGTCGTGTCAACATTAATCTACAAAAATTATTATTACAATCAAATTTAAGAAGACAAATAGTGTGATTGCTTCCACAACCACACTAAAACCAGCAGTGTTCATTTATGGGATTTGTTGAGAAATGACAGTTTTTGCACATATGCTCGTAGGAACCCATTTATTTTGGAGTCTCACAGGAGCTTCCTGTTGTGAGATCAACAGCTGGAATAACAGTTTTCATTGTTCTTTTTAAAACAGAAATTTACATAAAAATCCACTTATGTTTCTAAGGCCATATTTACACAGATACGGATACTAATACTGCTCATCTATAATGAAACTTACCGGAACTCTTATTGATCCTACTATTCATAATTTGGTGCCGAAAATAAAGATGTCACATGAAAACAGACATTTATTTTATGATGTTTTTTTTTGTAGAAATAAGGATCTAAGCTGTGTCCTGAGCTTCCTGCATATATAATGAGGGAGGAGCATCGATACAAATATTTTGCTCAACAAATGTGTGTTGACGTGCAGAGCGGCGCTCCGTCCCTCCACTGATCCAATCCGGCATCGACCGTTTAAAATCGCAGCTGTGTTAGAATGTATTAATACTGCAGAAACACTGACTAGCACCATTTGCCCGGGAGAGACTGCAGATTTCAGTACTGACCAGTCAGAAACTGGGACCGGTTTAGGACCCAGCCTTACTTATGTTATCAACAGTGTTACAATGCAGTACGGTAATGTTACACACTGATGACTTGTCCACATCTCCTCCTTCTAGGCTAAAGGAAAGAAGCCTCTGTTTGTCCAGCTGGTCCTGGACAACATCTGGAGTTTATATGATGCTGTGGTCACCAGAAGGTAACTATGGAACTTCATAGAACTTCTAACTATCATAGTCAGCATTGTGGTGTGGTGGGAGCTTTGATCCAGATCAGAATGTCATAAAAAGCCTGATGGACTTTTGCTTTCTTTTTCTTTTCTACAGAGACAAAGAGAAAGTGGAGAAGATGGTTGCATCTCTGGGCTTAAACCTCTTGGCGCGTGATCTTCGACACTCTGATCCCAAAGTGCTCCTAAGCGCCATCTGTTGCCAATGGCTGCCACTGTCTCAGGCAGTACTGTGTATCCTTTTAAATAAAAAAAAAAGATATTCTCAGACCTTCTGGAGTCGATCCAAGACACTACAGTGAGTCTTTTAAAGCTTCATCATTATTTTGAAGGCGTCATCCTGCTCATTAAATTGCATATTAGCAGTAGGGCTGCTGCTATTGATATATTTTTTTGTTGTTTTCTTTTAGTAGTTTCATTATTAATCATTTATCACAGCAAACCTTACATTTCTTTCATAAGCATAAAATGTGTAATTATAGACATGCTAATGTGAGATCCTGCTGGTGTGGGTTACCTCTCTTTCAGTGATTTAAGTGCAAACAGCTTCCCCTTGTGGAGAATGTTCAGATTGATGAATACAGCTTCATGGTGACCTACAGATTCCCCATCTATCATTCATCGTTCGTCATATATTTATGCTGTGCTCTTGAGGAACCCCTCATTTCATAATATTTTGTGCGCAAATAAGACAGTAATTTACTACAACATGTTCAAACACACATGTAAATACAATACAGGACACAAAGAAAGCTTGTACAATACTAGCCACCTTTAAAGTCACCATTATGACCACCGGTCACAGTCTGAGCTCTCTTAGACGAGCTTTCCTGTAATTCCTTTGAGTGTCTTCAGGAATAGTTCTCCAGACTTTTTTGAAGGACGTTCCAAATCTCTTTTTTGGACATTGTCTGGTTCTCTGTCGATGATCCCACACTGCTTTAATTGATGTTGAGATCCGGGAAGCCGATCCATGACTGATTGTGTTCCATCACGTTTTTTCTATCAAGGTTTTTTGACTGTATTGACAGTGTGTTTGGGATTGTTGTCCTATATAGATCTGGATATAGTTTTAAATATATTACAGTTATATTGATGGATACTTCTGTTGGTAATTGTTTTAAACAAGTTATCACTGTAATCAAGTAATTGTGACAAGCTTAGTTGTGATCACCACTGATCATCTAGTTCAAAATGATCAACGATAATATTTCAGATGGTCACTGCTACTATTTTTAACTACATGCGTGGTCATAGATAGTCACCAACCCTGTTCCTGGAGATTCACCTTTCTGAGAACTTCAGTTCCATTCATGATCTGCGACCACTGATTTGGATAATAAACTTCTCCAAAGGGCCCTGACTGTAAGGGCTGGGGGGGCGCATCATGTTAGATGCAGGTTGAAGGCTTGGTTGTCACTACTTTTACATTTTAATATGTAACAGTAAGTTATCCAGCACCACAAGCCACATAAGCAAGTCAAATAGAGGGGATATTGAGCACTTCCACATGGTTTGAGGTGTGTGATGATTATGCTAATTGGTGGGCTCTGTGGTCTCTTTACGTTAGCTTTGGTGCTAAAACTAAAGAAGAAAACTCTAAGCACAAAACACGTACCATGTTTGGCGTGGGAAATTCATTCTTGTGCTTCGTTTATTCATTCATTTGTGCTCCTGATTGGAGCTCTCGTGGAAGTGAGTTTGGTTCTTGCATTTTTAGTAACGCATCAGTCATTTGACTAGAAATACCAGCAAAATGGCTTTTTTGATATTGAGAAGACCTCCTGTTTTTGTGAACTACTTTCACACTTCGAAACTCCCTCCAGCATCACCTCCATCGCCTGATCCGACTCCAGCTGCTGCCATTTAAACCCATTATTATTAAGTGCCTCAGTCACTGCAGGCCTGAGGAGAGAAAGCGCTAATGATTGCAGCTCCACCAGGTGTCCCTTTGACTGTTACTCTTCCCGGTGTCAGGTTTCTCCAGCTGATCAATCCATCTGATCCATTCATAACTGTGTGCAGCTATTTATAGTGTGTTTAATCGTGAAGAAGAAACTCATGGAGGAGTGTTTTGGTTTTTGGTTATGGGCGGGACTAAACTGTTGTCGACTGAATTGGTGGATATATTCAAATTCTGTGTTTTTTGTGACATCACAAAAGCAATGATCTTTTCTTGCAGCTCAGTTTCCATATATGGACTGAATGTATTTATGAATTTGTGCAAATCCATACATTCCATATATGGAAACTGGGCTGCAAAAAAAGCCTACTGTTTTTGTGTTCAAAGCAAAAAATATTTAAAAAATAAATCCCATCTTTTCTTTCGGCTTCGTTTCCGTTTGTTAACTGTATGGATTTATGGGTGAATTAACCTTTTTTACACACTATATCAGGGATTTTCAGAAATAAGCACTTTAAAAACACCTTGTTCGGCTAAACCAGTTGACTTGTCTCACCCTGCTTTACGTGTGATGTCAATAGCGGGAACCCCTCAGAGCCTTCCAGGCCTTCATGGAGGCCCTAATGCTTTCTTGGAGCTATTGATTTCCTGAGGTATCTGGGTAGATACGTCCAAGGTTCCTCTGTTATTGATTAGGCTTGTAGGAGCTCGTCTCCAATTAAGTATCATCATGATTAGGAACTGACAGAACCAACCTGTCACCGGCCAATCAAGAAAAAGCACACTCTAGGCCTCCTGCCGTTTGAAATACTTCACTGGCCTTGAATATGAGGCATGTTTATCCCTCAGCACCTGAATGAGGCGCTGATGCAGCAAATGCGTAGTGCTGCTAAAACATTAATACAAAAGAATATGTCCTTATTTGGAGATTCTATGTCTCATTTGTTTCATGATCATATGTCATGCAGAAAAAAATATGAAGTTTATGGTTTACTGAGCTTTTAAAATGCCGTTGTTTTTTAAAAATGGTGTCATTTAAAAGTCAAAATAATGAATATTATAAATAAAGTGGAAATAACGTGGATAAACCCATGAGAAGCCTGTCTGTGTGTGTGAGTGTGGGAATGGCCTCAAGAGGTGTGTGTGAATCTTCATGGATTTTTATGGATTTTCTTTTTTTGTTTTGGGTCAGTTGTGTCCAAATGGTTAAATTAAAATATTTGCTATATTGTGCTGAAAAAAGGATACGAGACACTCATACTTTACATACTTTGCAGGCTTTAAATATTAGAAAAGAACAAATAATGCAGAAACTGTAAGGATGCTCTCAGGTTTCTACGGGTTAATGGGAATCAGTGATGGCAACAGCTGCCTTTACTGGAGGAACCTGGTACATACAATGTGTTTCACAAGCTTCAAATGCAATCTTCCGATATCCCTTGATCTGTAATTTGCAGAAAGTGCTGGTATGAGCACATAGTGCACTACCAGAAATCATGGAATTTTTTGTTTGTTGACATGTACAGCCAAACTACCTCTAATAGCCGTAGTTCACCAGTGGATTTTTTGTGTTCATGATAATGCCTCTTGTCCTTAACCGCGTGCCCCAGCGATGGTGTGTGAGAAGCTGCCGTCTCCGTCTGAAATTTGCGACGAGAGGGTGGAGAGGCTGATGAGTGTCGGTACACGGCGGTTCGACTCGCTGCCAGAGAGAACTCAGCAGCTTAAACACGGTGAGAGAGCTTCAACCTTACCTGCTATTTCTGTGATGGATTAATATATAGCCTATTATTCCTTCTCCAGTTCGGATAATCCTGGGAGAAATCTCGATAGTGCAGATAGATGGCAGGGATCCCAGCACAGTGTGGTGATTTCCCTGCTCAAACACATGTGATTCAAATCCATAAATTATCTGAACCGCTTATCCTTGACTAGGGTCACATCTCTGGTCCACATGATGTACAGGTCTTTGAACTGTTGGAGGAAACCAGAAATCCTGGGGAAAACCCACAACTTTCTTGTTGTGAGCTGAAAGTGCTACTTTGCCACTTATCTGGTTCAACTCACCTGTAAATAGCCAGGTGTAGTGAGTGATTTAGAGGGAAGCAAAATTGCAGATGGGGACGTAGAATTGAAGAGAAGGTTTTATTGAGAAATTAGTTCAAGCAGTACACAATCTGCAGAGCAAAAGAGTAGTTGAAGGTTCGTACGTGGAGTTGGTACACGGGAGAAGAAGTATGGCAACCAGAAACACACAAGACGTTAGGCAGAGTTCGTAAACCGACACAGAATTCGTACCGGTAAATCACACAGAACAAGGTAAAGAACAAGGTGAGTTCATTAGTGTACAAAGTACGTCCATGTTTACATAGTGAGCCAGAAGATTAGGTTCAAATGTGAACGTGGGTGACGTGACCAAGGGGCGTGGTTAAAACTCAGGAGAATGCAATCGATAGGTCAATTACGGGGGTGTGTTGGGGGTGTGTGCGAGTGGTGCGTGACCTTGAGGTGTGGCTGAAATTCCAGGTGCCACGATCTATTGGTTGTCTGAGGTGGAGTAATGGGGGGGGTGGGGATTTTATTTATTTAACCTTTATTTATACAGGTAAACTGGATGAACCAATTCTCATTTTGGTGTCATTTAAAAGTCAAAACTCATTTAAAAGGGTGTAGGTGGTGGTTGGATTCATGACAGAAGGGAACCACCGCACTAATCTAGACACTGTCCTACCAGAACTGGAGTTTAGGATTCCTTCATGGGGGAGGAATTAGAATGAGAGATGGCACTGTGGAGCAGTAATTCGCTGCACGCGCTTAAATACCTTCACATTAATTCCTTAATTTCCAAGGATTTTTTTGCTCCGGTTTCAAAGACACCCATTTTTAGTCCAGTCCAGTGCCTGAGATGTTGAGATGTTAACTCCCTTTATCTCATTGTTTTGTCTCCACAGCGTTCTTGGAGTGTGCCAGCGCAGAGACAGCTCCAGTCATTGTGTTTGTGTCCAAGATGTTTGCTGTGGATTTCAAGGCTCTTCCTCAAAACAAACAGAGGTGTGTGGATCGTTCTATATAGAGCACATATGCTGGTATCTTCTGTTTAACACATACACACACACACACACACACACTACCACCCCAATATTGCTACTTGGACTGTCAGCACAGGAAAAAAAAACACTTAAGTAGAATAAAATAAAAATTGTAAAATAAGTCAGAAAATAATAAGGTGCATAGTAGACCATGTTTAACATTTGCAAGCTATTATAAAAAGTCTGTAGTGCAAGACAGTACAGTGTTTACATGTGCATGTACAATGGTGTGAAAAAGTGTTTGCTGATCCTGATTTCTCTTTTTTTCCATGTTTGTCACACTTAAATGTGTCAGATCATCAAACAAATTTAAATACAACACAAACACAATGTGTTTTTTAAGTGAAGGATTTTATTATAAAGGGAGAAAATAAATGCAAACCTACATGGCCCTGTGTGTCAAAGTTAAAGCATGACTTAACAGTGGTTCATCACACCCGAGTTCAATATCTCTAGGGGGTCGAGGTGCGCGCAGAGGACTGCATCTCGGCCGTGGTTCTGGGGGGGTTTACTTTCTTTTAAAAGGCGATTCAAACACTTCAGTTGACTCACAGCTGTCGATTTGGCAATACTTCGATATCAACGTAAGAGCCGCATGAAACCAGGCAAAGAGCCGCATGCTGCTCGCGAGCCGCGGGTTGGCCACCAGGGTTCTACATTGTTCTGCTATTTAGGCAGACGTTTATGAAAAACTGTTATTTCCCATTAAAAAAACACCTGAATCAGTAAAGTAATACAGATAGTTTCACTTCTTTTGTGCATAGGGGACCAAGTGGGGTTTCGTTCATCTTAAAAAAAAAAATTGCTTGTCAAATAAGTGTACGTATATATCTCCAGTATGAATGGTTCTCAGTGTTAGTGTTGTGAAGTTAAAGCGAGGCCTTTGAAAGCTTAAGATTTTGTAGGAATGTTATGATGTCAGATGCAGCAGGTCTCTGGTTTAGCAATGGAATGGAGCCGTCTGGCTTTTGTAACAGAGCCCATTTCCTCTATGGAGTGTGTGAGACTTGCTTTATCCATTTAAGGTGCTGTAGAGATGTGGAATAAATGAGATTTTAATGTGAAGCCAAACCCGATTAGGTCTGATCCATGTGTGTGTCTTTGTTTTAACCTCGCTTGCTGCATTTCTCCTTCTCTCCCGATTTTCCAGCAAACTCAAGCTCTGGCAATACAAAAGACTGTGGTTTTCTTTGACATTGAATTGAATTACATTTCTGATAGTTTGTCAAGAACATAAATTTCCATCTGACTCCTCATTCCTTCCCTTTTATATAGTTTTATATATATTTATAAGTATTTTATATGGTTTTACATACTTGATATATATTTCTTTCATTTGTTTCTGTTTGTCTGTTCTTGCCTTTCTTTCTTTTCCTTCTTCTTTCTCTTTCCCCATCCCCCTCTTTCTGGCCCAGATGTTGGCACAGAACACTAGGGCACAGTCTACTGCCCTCATACACACACACACACACACACACAGTCTGCTGTGTGCAAAGTGACACCCCTTTTCTCTTTAGTGTAATTACTTTTCAGCACATTTGCATGTGTCAAGTGATGAGTCTGATACAGGAAAAAAGAAACAAAAGTAAAACCTGAATTCATCAGTAATATTGAATATGTTGAATAACTGAAAAATGTTTTTACTGATCATATCTGACAAACCACAAGCGAATAATCAGCTTTGTGTCTTGCAGCAAATCACGGCCCTCAAGAAGGAGAATTTTAACCTGAAGCTGCGGATCTACTTTTTAGAGGAGCGCGTGCAGCAGAAATGCGATGATTCCACAGAGGACATCTATAAAACGGTGACTGACTCACTGTAATGACTATAGTGCTTAATAGACCATAACAAATGAAGAAGCTGATTTTAAAAACCCTCGTGTGTGTGTGTGTGTGTGTGTGTGTGTGTGTGTGTGTGTGTGTGTGTACCCATTTGTGTGGCAGAACATTGAGCTAAAGGTGGAAGTGGAGTCCATGAAGAGGGATCTTGCAGAGAAACAAGAGCTTCTGGTTTCTGCATCGTACGTCTTGCGCATTCTTCCTACCAATTAAACAATTCTTGTAGAATTAAAGGGTTCTTGTAGAATTAATTGGACATGCCTCAGGTGATTGGTGGACTCCCACATTAAGTCAGGCGGAGTGAGGGAGCACCATCCATCCCGCTCACCCCGAGAAAGCAAGGCCAGCTAGAATACATATAATTGCAATACTAATATTATATTCTAAACCTTTCTATGCGGTGTGTGTGCGTGCGTGCGTGTGTGTAGGAAAGCGCTGGAGAGCTTAGCCAGTCGAGATTCAGGGGATGGTGTTCGGGAGCGCACTCAGAGAGAGATGGAGACCCTCAGAGAAGCTTTAAACACCAGGATTAAAGAACTGGAAGAGGTAACCCTAAACGCATACATGCAGGTTGTATTCTTATACTCTCTTCTTCACATTATGAACATCTGAAGGCTTTGATGTTTTGTGCCATTGTCGTTTCAAATGAACATGCTCTCTTCCTTCACCTTTGTAGTCTCTGCGCTGTGCGGAGGAAGAGGTAGAGAAGATGGCCTCTATTGCCGAGCAGGAAAAGCTGAGGAGTCTGGGTTTGGAGAAGGAGCTTCAAGCTGCCAGCCAGTCTGGATCCTCCCCTGGTTCTGTCTCCACCCCTGAACAGACACGTGAGCTCCAGCAGGCTCTGCAGGACAAGGATCGGTGAGCACAGCCCCTCACACCTGTGTGTCAGTTTTATCACCAGGTTACTCCCACTCCCACACTAGTTGACCTACCAAAGTGCTAACTCTTCCCCAGATTATGTTTATGATGAGTTATTGCTGATCTGGGCATCCATGGGTTTTGAAGTTGATACCTGTGGAAATCACAATAGACCAAAACAGTCTAAACCAATAAACCAAAACAGTCTCTTTTTCATTGAAGTGCATATGCTATAGTTTTTTAGTGATTGTGATGTGTGAAATGTCACCTCACGACATGGCACTGAAATCTTTCTCCAATCCTGACATCTCGTGCAGTGTGATTGAGCATCTTCAAGACTCGATTAAAAAACAAGACGCTGTGATTGGAGAGCTCCGGGAGAAGTGTCCAGACCAGCCAGTCGTGGAACAGATGTCACAGTTGAACGACCTGATCGGCCAGAAGGATGGTGAACTGCAGGTCGGTTTGTCGCTGTTGGATCTTAATTTGCTTTCAGGTGGTTAGATTGTCTTGACAGGGATTTCAGTGCATTTCTCAGTTTTTAATCAGATCTGAAAATAAACTATCAATGCCAAACTGGTAGAGTTTGAAAACAAGCTTATTGTGTTATACACAACATTAGTCTCAAGAAGTGAGTCGGAAGCAGATAGTGTACCAGTTAATTTAAAAATAAGAAAATTAAGAATGACCATAGTTCATTTTTTTCCATAAAAAGACTTAAGACTACTTTTTTAACAATATTTGTATAAAAAGGATTAGGTGTTTCATCTTGAACATTTTAACCATAATCACTATAAGTGGTTTACACTGTGTTTCCTTATGCTCAGTTTTAAGTCTGTATAACAGTTTTTCTTAAACTCTTTTACACTGTTTTGTTTTTTTTTTTTTTCTTTCAACACTAAAAGCCCTTTGTATTCAAGGCAGCGTGATTTTATTTTAGGGTTATTGTGATAAACTTTGCCACAGTATGCTTTTCTAAGTGTATCATGAATGTTATTAAACTTGGCATCAATTCTCGTTATAAAGATAGTATAATTAGTCCTGTAATTAATATAACAAAGATTATAAAAAGCTCAGATTGTAATTATCTCAATTTTCCCCACTGTGGATTTTTTTTGGAGCATTTAAACTTTTGCAAAACACAAACTCCTCCAGAAGTTGATTTGTTTTTTGGCCCTGCAGGCTCTTAAAACGGAGCTGCATCACGAGAGAGGCAAGGCGAAGAAAGAAAACCAGGTAAGGAGTTGGTGTTGTGCTGAACGGTGAAACGTATTGTAAAAAGTATATTTAAACGGTATCTTACAGTTTTGTGAAAGTCTTGAGCCCCTCATTTCTTCATATTTTGCTTCCAGAGGTCCAGACTTTCCTGTATTTTAATATATTCTTGTATCTTTAGGCACTTTGCAGTCTGTCGCAGTGAAACATTTGTTTACATTTCTGTCATTTAATCTACTCAGTGTGACAAAGATCAGACAGTCTGATAGAAATTTGTCTTTTTGCATCAACAAGGAGATTTAAAGCAAAATATAAAGAAATGAGGAGAGGACTGTACATGGGTGCCAGCATTGTCTACATATAAATACCAACCTGCTTCTTTGCTTTTAATGGGATGATATTAACACAAGTGGTCACTTTTCTTGTGATTACTGACGTTCACTCATGCACACATTCCTGGTTTTGTTGTAGTGCTTGTGATGCAGGTTGGTGTTGTGGTTTGCCAGTTGGCGTGTTAAAAGCCTTAATTAATCATGGTCTTACAGCTGTGTTGTACTTGTGGTGTCATCAGATACTGTGGAGTCTTTTATCTCCTTTTGTTACAGCTTTAGTGTTGTTTTTTTTTCTGATCACTTTGCGTCTTGTCGTTCTGGTTGTCTTTCTTTGTAATTTCTGGTTGTTTTGTGGTGGGTGTGTGTGTGTGGGGTAGAAATGTGTGGTGTCACACTGAATGTGCTGCAGTTGCGGAGTACTTACAGTGTTTCTCACTGGATTAGATTCAGTTTGTGATGGGAACTGTCTTGGGGAGGTCAAATTCACATATACAGTTCATGAGGGTAGAAATTATGTTTGTATTTTTTTCAAGAATCAAGATAGAAAATAGAACAAGAAGTAGACTAATAGAATAATTTGGTAAAGATAAACGAATGTAAACAGTATGAATAAACCAGGATATACAAATTATATGAACTAAAATTATCTGAATATTTACTATGAAAAATAAATACAATATGTGAATTGACATTGTGCAAATGGTAAATTTGATTTTAGATTTTTTTGTGTGAGAGAAAGTGTGGCAAGTAGGGGTTGATGCACAATGCACAGCTCTGCGATGAAATAAGACTTTCACCCATTTTAAAACAAATATAAACTAAATCAATGTGTGGCAGTCAGTGTTGATATTGTGGCGGGCTGCCACTATTAAATCAATGGATGGGGAGACGCTCGAGGGTCAGTGTGCCGAGGCCAAACAAATCCCTCATGATTAGAAGTGAGTGAAAATGTGGATCTGTCTGTGTGTGTGGGCGTGTGTGTGTGTGTGTGTGCGCGTGTGAGAGAGAGAGGGGGCGGGGGCGGAGAGAGAGAGAGAGAGAGAGAGAGAGAGAATGAATCTTGGCCTCTTATAGTGAGGCCATCACAGACTTTAATCTCCTGTAGCAATCAGATTTGCTGCTGAGCAAAAGAGAGAGTTAAGGCAAGTGATGGAGATGCAAAGAATAAAGATGACTCAACACTGACATTCAGTCCCTAGATAAGATTATGGAACCTTAACGAGACTCTGTATTTCTTGAGTTCCATGTTTTTTTTTATCTGCCGTCAACTTTCATAGGATATATTGTGGCATGTTTATGCTGGTTCTTGAAACTAAAATGTAAATGGAAAATTCAATTAATGCTTGGACAATGGTGTGTGTGTGTGTGTGTGTGTACACAGTGATTAAAGTGTAATGAATAAAAGAGGAAAGCTCATTTAAATATGAATAAAAGATGTTATAAAGGTTGGTGAAGGACGATTAAAGCTCTGGATCTGTTTTTCATGGTTTAGTTTCAGTGAAGGGAAACATTTCTTGCTTCAGCTCGTGGATGCTTCCATTCAGCTTCATAATGAAAGTGTTTGCCAAGTTTGGTGTGGAAGGACTTGACTTTCCTCCACAAAGCCCTGACCAAATGTACATCAGACACCTTTGGGACGGAGTAGATTGCTGTCTGTTAACTGTGAAACATTGATACCCTGCTTCTCTGTTGCTTTTTTGATTGAAAGGAATCCTCAAGACCACTCTTCAAAATCTCAGAAGAGTGGAGGCAAGTTAACACATGAATGTAATGTTCAGGTATATCAATAATATGAAAAAGGTGGATAGAAAGAGTGAAAGCGCCTTGCAAGATATGCTGTGAATGGACAGTCAGTCTTCTTAAAGTCATTTAACTAGATGCTTTCCTCCCTGAGTGACTAAGTGATGTGGTAGGAACCAGCTGGGATCCAACACATGACCTTCTGAGTCACTGACTCAAGTTCACTTTCCAGTATCTGCGAGCTAACAGGTTCCACTCTTGTCTACTGTGGCACAGTTAGTATAAGGTTCTATCCTCTTATCCAGAGCAGTTCACCTGTTGTAGAAGAGTTGACCAGATGGCAGTGCTGCTCCATCTGCACCTGACCTGAGTGTACTTGAGCTCTCCTCCCCTGGACACCTAAGTGAATAGGTAGGGGGTGGATTACTGTGCGTGGGTGGATGTGTATGTGTGTTCAGTCATGAATGTGCGGTTAGCTGCTGTGTGCAGCTCTCATTGGATTTTCCGGTGTGGGCGGATATGTGGTTGGATTAGAGGCTTATTCCCTGTGAGGCTTGCGTTCAGGGCATTGGGCTCAGAACAGACAGCAGAGAGAGGGAGTGAGTGAAAGACAGAGATGGCTAGAGAATGACAGCAAGAGAATGAGAAAGTGGAGTGAAGAACAGACCAAACACTTTTTTTCTGGAGGCCACGTCTGAGCTATGCTGTCCAGTTAGGACCAAGGTTGTGGTGATCTTGCGATCTGTAAAGGCTGTTTGCAGTCATGCGTGAGCCATGTCGTGTGTGTGGCGGGTGTATTCCGGGTGGACAGTGCCGTTGGTTGTTTAGTACGTGCGGTCGCTTGCAGCTGGCAGTGGTTCTGTCCCATCTTTTGGGGTTGGATCTCCATCGGGACGGTCGTGGCGAATTCCTGTGCGGGAAGTGCGTGTTCCTGCTGGAACGTGTGGTGCAGTGTGATGTTGCCATCAGCAACCTGCAGGACGCCCATGTTGCGCGGCTACAACGGCTGCACAGCGAGAGAGATGGATTGAGCACACTCATCATGCAAAAATACCAGCGGAACAACCCGCAAGGACCACAGCGGAACCAGCAAGAACAGGGCAACACCAGACCAGGCCGGGAATCTGACGACCAACCAGCATGGCGCGTGTCGCACCTGCATAGTGTCCAAGTGCCACAACAGCAGAAATGTCAACTGAAACAACACCGAAATGAGACTAAATATCACCTGGAAATGCCGCAAAAGGAACAAGCAAAACAGAGGTTGCAGGGCCGGAGGCTTAGTTCTGTAGCCCAGCAGGCTACTAGGAGAGGGAACAGCCACATGAGGCGCTGTGTCAGTCTTGAACCACTGAGTGGAGCCACATCAGACCGCTCCTCCTCTTTTGGGCGAAGTTTGGTGGCTAGAAAGGGCCGAGAGACTGGGGTTAAAGCAGGTGGGACACCCCAGTTACGTAGCCGTGAATATTTGCATCTTATCCAAAGGAAAAGCACTCTAACATCACGCTCGGTCTCCCTCCAGTCACTCACACTTGAGCATCCCGAGTACATGTCACTCACGGCCCCACCTAAAAGACGGCAAGGTTCCTCCTCTGCCACCCTGGAAATATCATCGCTGGTGTCTGATTTGCTGCAGATGTTACGCAGTGTAAGGGCTCGGCCCCTCCCTCCAGCTGTTGGCAGTCGGATTCCTGTCCTGTTACAGCCAAGGCGTGTGTTTGGACCTGCCCAGGTGGGCGGGGCTTTGAGGGCAAAGATGGAGAGAGCTCTGAGAGAGCTGGAGGAGGAGTTCAATGATGAATACTTACCTCTTAAACAAGAGGTATAAACTCCAAAAACTCACCAACCCTATATGGGATCTGGCATTGTGTATCTACAATACTGTGCAAAAATCTTGAGACTCAAATTTCTTTGTATTTTTAGGAAAATGAGACAGTAGATTGCTACTGTGATGTAATGCAATATACATTTAAATTCACAAAGAGAGTTTGTAAAATTAAAGTAAGTGTTTGGTCTGACAGCCATTATGACAACAGTTCACAGCTTGAACTTTCTTCAACAAGCCTTTCTGTCATTTCTTTAAGTTCTTCGAGAATAGATCTCCAGGGTTCTTGAAGAATCTTTCAAAACTCTTTTCTGGCTTCCTTGTGTTCTGTTCTCTGTCTAAATTAACTGCATCAGTAATGGTGAGATGCAGTTTTGGGGCCGCCGATCCATGACATCTTTTTTTTTCTGTTTAGATGGTTCAACTGCATTGGAAGTGTGTTTGAGATTGGCCAATCAGATGCTTTGCAGATGGTGGAGTGGCTCATGACTTTTGCACAGTGCTGTATATACTCTTTAGTCATGTAATCTATTTTTCAGGTGTGTGTGGAGAAGGAGGGTCAGCTGAACAGTCTGCAGCAGATGACCAGGCAGCTGACTGCAGAGCTTAACTCCACCAAAAACAGCAGTCAGACACTTAAACTGAGACTGGAGGAGGTAGAAAAAGAAAACAAGGTAGACCTGCAATACCATCACTGTTATCAACATGCACACATTCATTGTTCTATTTACCTGATGAGGTATTTGGATCTTCATTTCAACCCTGTTCTGGCAGACGCTCTCAGGACAGCTGGAGGAGCAAGATGGTGAACTGGCTGCAGAGAAGAGGAACGCTCTGAAACGGGACAAAACCATTCAGGGCCTCAGCTTGCTGCTCAAAGAGAAAGAGAAAGAGGTGTGAAGGACTACTGAGCCCCAGCAATCCTGTATCTGATCCCACCTACATAGGCTGTGTTTGTTTGCCTTGCTTTCCAACATAAGAAATTCTGTTAGATAAAAAATAATATTAAATTAAAAGCAGGGAGTGAAGCTCCTCCTCGTCTCTTCATCATTTCTTTTTTTTCTTTTTCTTGCTCTTTCTCTCTCAGGTTGAGGAGTTATTTGGGAATTTGGAGGAGAAGGAACAGGCTTTAGCCAAGGCCAGAGAAGCTCTACACAAAGCTCAACTACAGAAATACCAGGCAAGTATAATAAGTGTATTTGCATATTTGCATGAATTATTAGCATGGTTGGCAAAGCAGTCATACTGTTATTCTCTTTAAGATTTATTTTTAATTATTCTTTCTATAGCTAAAATTTGCCACCGCTTCTAATCCTACAGTTTTTGAGATATTGGCTTGGTTCTAAAATGATATAATATCTGGTGTATTTAAAAATCTGAAAATCATGGGTTGAGTATTCGTTGTTTGAGGATTTGATTTTTGCTGTCAAGTCATCTACATAACGTACAGGGAAAGACAGTGTGGGGCAGGTCGCCTTAACCGTGTATAGGTATGTCTGTTGGTACAGTTCCCAAGAGACAAACGCAACAATAATCAGTGAAAGCTGAAGAGACGGCAGCTCATGAACAGCCTTGAAGACACTGAAGAACTTTCTATTTATTAAAAGAAGTATTTTTCACTGTTTGTTGTTGTTTATAAAACAATGTTATAAAACATGTATGCTCAGTTAGCTGATTTAAGGCTGGATCTTAATGTTTCTGGGTTAAAAACATGTCTGAAGGGACAGTAAATTGTGGTAGTGTGATAGGTTAACATTTCCAATGCAGGTTTTGTGCTGAACAGAGTTTTTTTCTGATTCTCTGAGCTGTTCCTTTCCATTCCCCTGTTTTTGTCCGCTTACATCAGAAATAAACCTCTGTGAGTACTGGAGCAGAGTTACGTTTCTCATTTTCACAGGGAAGGGAACTCTAGTTTTAATGGTGTATGTTGTATTTCTAACTTTATTTTGTTCGTTTGTGTGTGTGCGCGTGTGTTTTGCAGGGAGCAGAGGAGCAGCAGGCCCTGTTGTTGTCCCAGCAGACTGAGTTGTCACGTCTCCAGGCTGAAGCTCACTCATCTCTGCTCGAGGTCCAGAGACTGCAGCGCTTGCTGGGCAGCAGAGATTCTGAGCTTGCCCACCTCCAGCAGGACAAACAGCACCTGGAGGAGGAGCTCGAACTGCTGCAGCAGCAGAAGAAAAAAGGAGACAAGACCATCAATGTTAGTGACTCATTGTCAGCCTTTACCGATTCCTTAACGTTTAGAATCCTGATTTGTGTGGTACTTGGTCTTGTCTAATATTTAAATCCTTAAACAATGTCTACAAGGGTCTCATATCCAGGACAACTCTGCCAAGATGATCAAAAGAGTATTTTTGTCATTTAATCAGATTTTGTAGATACAGCTGACCCCAAAAGACAAAAAGCAGAAAATCCATTAGAAATTTTCTCCTTTTTGTTTACTGTAAAAATCCATAAGCATAAATGTTAAAGCTTTTGGAACGCTTCAGCTCACACACACATTAGTACTATAAAATGAATTGTTGAGAAAAATGTTTTAAAATAAATCCAACAATGTACAAATAGTTACAGTCACAAATAAATCTGTTCCAGGAATTAATTTATTTACAGTTCCTCTCCAACAGTCAACAGTTCCACTTCCGCCCCTCGTCCCAACCTCACACCCACCCCACACTCACACACAAGGTCGGAATATATTTACTTGTTTTGACTTTTTAACAATCTGAATTAAAGTTCCGAACAATGTAAAGTAGGAGATCTCTGAATCTATACAATGGACAATCACAAAACAAAGCTTCCTTTGATATCTGTAGCCCCCACTGTCAACCCAAACTCACGGAAGCGCTGAATAAGAATCTACTTTTGTATTAGACATATTAGTGTTTTAGCGGCGCTATGCTTTGGACACTCTGGCACATCATTTGGGTGCTGGGGGTTAAGTTTTCTGGATAAAGCTGTTTGTGAATGTGTTTATTTTTACTGATCTGCATTTTAATGTCTGTTTTTGTATGGCAGGACCTGCAGAACCAGCTGAAGAAGCTCAGTGGAGAACTGGCAGAGCGGGAGAACAGTCTGGAATATCAGCATCTTGAACAGCAGGAGCATTCTCGTGAAACGGAACATAAATTACAGACCGCCATACAACATCTGACTACCAGCCTCACACACAAAGACCAGCAGCTGCAGGTTTGTACAGAGGTTGTTAGGTCATTGTCAGTCTCATATATACAAACAAGCAGCCACACACACAGACTTTGAAGACTATACCAAGCCTTTCTGCCAGCCTCACACAGAGAGATGCACACACATTCAAAACACCTTAGTGAAACCAGATTGCACTGTGGTGTGTAATGAGGTCTTTTGTTTTTCGTTATTGTAAGTAATTATGTACACCGAACAATCATTACCAGTCAAGTGTTGTTTTATGAAGACATACATACCCTTGATCTGTGTCTTCTCCCAGGACTACATGAACCTGGTGAGGGATTTGGAGCAGAACCGAGCTCCAGGAGGAAGCGATGCCATGTTGGCCAAGCTGAGAGAGAGGCTGAGGGAGAAAGAGAAGGCCTTGGAGGTCTCATTTCATTTTCTCTTTTTTATTCAGTACATATCCCATTTTCAGCCAGTTTAGTTTTTCGGTCAGCAAGCATATAAGCACAAAATGGTACAGTTTCCAGTCATTTCCCACTATCAGACTGCAAGGGGGCGCATTGCTGTCACAATCACACTACTATTCTTCTTTTACAGCCAAAAAAAGTGCTGCTGTGTCAGTTTGGGTATATCTTGAATTAAAATGCCATTGTGTCTCTGTGGGGCGGGGTCTGTATAGAAAGCAATGGATGAGAAGTTTACAGCTGTAGAGGAGAAAGAGAACGAGATCCATCTGCTGCAGCTGAGTGTGAGAGAGAAGGAGAGAGACCTGGATCGCTTGAACAACCTTCTTGCACACAATGAAGAAACCATCAATGTAAGTGAGCTGGAAGAGAGAAGGTCAGCGATTCTTTCAGCTCCTCATCTAAACGCCACAGTAATGAGTATCATGCTGTTTATTGCTGGAGAGAAGTAAAATTTGCATACTCTCATCTCTAAAATGTGTGTGTGTTTGTGTATCATTCAGAGCTTCGACGCGCTGCTGAAAGAGAAGGACGTTGAGCAGCAGCAGCTGCTGAACTCCCTCAAGAACGCGCAGCGCTCCAAGCAGGATAGTGAGGAGAACCTGCAGAGAGCTCTTAGAGAGAAAGATGGCATCATCCAGCAGTTACAGCACACACTAGAGCTCAAAACTAAGGACATGCAGGTAACACACACACACACACACACACACACACACACACACACACACAGTACACATCGACTCCAACGAGAGTCAGTCTGGCCCAAAAATGTTGTCTGAAACTGACTTGAGACCTGTCTGCAAGTACATCATAACCTCATGGGACGGTGTTTTCTGTAGTTATAATAAGTGTTAAATCATGAATAGATCGTTAGATCACAAATAATGCAATATGAAATTATTTGATGTAAGAAAATAATCAGGCTGAAATTAATGTTAAATTCCTCTTTTATGAATTCAGCTATGCTTTCAAATAACATCTCAAATGTTATTTTAGTCTAGATATGTTTTATATGTTGTGCTGTTTAAGGCATGTGCTAATCTCTACTTTTCTGAATTGATTTACTGTTAAATTTCCATTTTTCCACAACCATTGACATCGTGGACCTAGTGTGTTACTCCGGCATACCCAATTAAAAACTTTAATTGATCGTATGATCCAGTTCTCAAATTATACATGTATTACATGGACATGTAAAGGCACTTCAGTGCCTCTACCAACATGAATAATCAGCATTTATTTCTTAGTCTTTGTTTATGGTTTGTGCAGCCAGTTAGATACTGACCACAGTCACAATATACAAGACATTATGCATCTGTATCAAGCATTGATTTATTTAATTTTTCTGTAGGAGATGGCTAATTCAATTCTTAGTCAGTCAGAGTCTCAGGGCCGAGACCTGGTGGAGCAAATGAATCAAAGGATGAAGGTGACAGAAGTCATGCTGGCAGAGGCGGTGAAGGACAGAGAAAGGCTGGTGTGTGAGAACCAGACTGCTGTCGAGAACCTGCTTGCTACCATCAACAGTAAAGACCAGCGGCTGAAGGTACTGCAACACACGCATATGCATGTACACACGCAAACAGATCATATCCAGATTCAAGATTCAAAACGTTTGTCATATGTACAGTAGAAAACGCATTTCTGTGTGCAATGAAATTTTCTTTGCTGTCCACACAAATGCCGAGGTTTAGAGTTAAGTCTAGAGTAACACTGAAAGATTTTGAGTCTACTCTTGAATGTGTGTGTGTGTGTGTGTGTGTGTGTGTGTGTGTGTAGGAGTGTGCAGACCGACATGCACAGGCCCTGTCTGATCGGACCGCGGAGCTGCAGAACCTGCGCAGTCAGTTAACAGATGCCCACCTGCAGCTCGGCAACGCTCAGAAGAAAATCAGCAGCATGGCAATGCAGGACGCCTCAATAGAGATGGCCCGACTTAATGCTGCGCTGTCCGAGAAGGATGCAGTCATCACTGTGAGTCCTTTGATCTTACATCAGACTGCTGTATAAGTATTGATGATTAGAATGATTCTTAGGTTTTATTACAATTATTATTTTTATTTCACCTGCTTTTTGCCACCACTTCTCCCTCAAGGCCATTTGAGTTATTGCCAAATTCTAAATCTGATATGTCCCTTAGACCGCCAGTGCATGTGTATACAGCTAATTGATCGCATTTGTGTGTGTGTGTGTGTGTGTGTGTGTGTGTGTGTGTGTGTGTGTGTGTGTGTGCGCGTGTGTATGCGCGCATATTTAGAAGCTGTTGGAGCGCGGCCAGGAGAGGGATCGTTACCTGGCTGAGGCCAAGGTGGGCGAGGCTCCACCACCTCAGGTGTTAGAGCTCAGACAGACCATCCAGGTACTGCAGGAGAGACTAGAGGAGAGAGAGGGTAAGTGTTGATTGTGTGTATCTATACCTGTGTCTGCATATATATATATATATATATATATATATGTGTGTGTGTGTGTGTGTGTATGCGTCTGTGGGTGTGGGTAGGTGGTAAAATGAGAAGAGTACATAGTGATGCATTTGCATTTTAATTGTATTAAAAAACCTGCCTCTCTTAAGAGTTTGAAACAACATAATCACAGTCTGTTTAGTCATTGTAATTTGTGTGTGTGTGTAGCTGAACTATCACGGCGGAACAGTGAGGAGAACATGGAGAAATCAGTCGCAGGCAGTAAGAAATCTGCTGTAATACTGAAGAAAGAACTCGCCCAGAAAACGGATGCTCTCAACAGCGCTCTGAAGAGAGAGAACCAGCTCAAGGTGAGTCCAGGTGTTAATGGACATCTGTGTGAGTTAACATTTTTTGCCTGTGGTTGCTTAATAATGTGATTGTGTGTCTTATGTGTGTGTCTGTGTGTGTGTGTGTTGCAGATGTCTTTATCTGAGCTGCAGTCTGTGGTCTCAGAGCTGGAGGCCAGACTAGAAGGTCAAACAGCGAATGTTGAGTCCCTCACATCCACACTCAATACTAAAGGGGAAATTATTACTGTAAGTACACAATAACACACACACGTGCATGAGA
Source organism: Bryconaethiops microstoma (assembly GCA_037577275.1). Lineage (NCBI taxonomy): Eukaryota > Metazoa > Chordata > Actinopteri > Characiformes > Alestidae > Bryconaethiops > Bryconaethiops microstoma. The sequence goes on along the minus strand of JBBJLS010093560.1, from coordinate 1,170 downwards.
GGTGTACATTATCAACATAAAATTACCAACCTAGATTGTTTTGTGTAATCAGACCAATCACAGCTCCAGGTGAGTTACTGGGTGTTCTGATGAATTGAGGTCTTTGTGGAATCCAACAAAAGTCTCAATTTTAACTATTAAAGGTTGGAGAATCAGTGCATGAGCAGGCGGAGCTTAACTGCTATAGCCAGAATAAGGAGATATATTTAAATGTGTTGCTTTTGTGACATCACAAAACTATGATTTAAAAACAGTACCTTATTTTCCATAATTGGACTGTATATATAGGAGGAGTAAACGTACCATTTAAAACAATATTTAAGCTTTTTCAGTTATGGAAAACTGATGATATAGGCCCTTTTATATGTGAAAAAACATCACAATTACAGTATGTAGCAGTAAAATCACATTTTGTCCATATCCTTATAACAGTTCAGCTTTTGTGACCTTAGCAATTACAGCTTCACAACCAGCATTAAGAGAGAGAGTTATCACGTCTAAGTGTATTTACAGGCTAATACATTATTTCTATTGGAATGATGGGATGTCTTACCTGTTTTTTGCTTCATATGCAGGAGCTACAGCAGCGTTTGGCCCAGAGGGGGGAGATCCGGCTAGCTGCCTCTCAGGACCCACTCTTACAGCCTGTAGAGGAGTGCAGCTTCCCCCCACTTCCCCAGAGAGAGAGAACCATCATAGGGGGAGACAGCCAGCTGGAGGCACACTGCTTTTACATATTTAACACTCTTAACATATCCTTTTTTACAGCTAAACAAGTAAGTGCAGGATTCTAATCTCTGGCCTTTGATTCCTGCAGGCGATGCCCTCTATGGGCGACTTGCGTTTGGAGCAGTCAGAGCTGAACCGCATCTTGAAGGCCGAGCAGCAGCTCTATTCCAGCCTGGTCAGAGCGGTCAAAGAGCAGGACAGGTGAGTGCATATTCACAAATTGCACCTTTAAACAGTTTACTGCTGTAAGACATTTCAGACCTCCATATGGGAAACTGTTGCATCTTTCTTCATCATATAAGGTAAATCTGGCATATGTATTGTACAGTACTGTGCAAAAGTCTAAAAAAGGCCTCCATTTTTATGTTTCTTCACTGGTTCAGGACTTCAGTTAGATGCTCTTTGTTCTGCTTGAATGATTCATACGTAGGTCACTGTGTG
>JBBJLS010093517.1:0-21689 GCA_037577275.1 Bryconaethiops microstoma | reverse complement strand
TACTCTTCACGTGTTTATACTCTCCGTGACGTCACTTCCGACGCCGATTGGCGCCACGTGACCTGGTGCGTGTGACAGACTCCCAGAGCACCACTGAGGTGTGGAGGTTCACATCATTGTTCAGGTGTGAATCTCTTGGGATGGTCCCGATAGAACGTGGTGATGAATTCAGAATCCACAGTGTCCTGTGCTGAGACCCAACATCGCTCCTTGGGACCATACCCTTCCCATTCAACCAGATTCTGCAGAACGCTTCTTCACTTTCAGGAGTTCAGCATCACCATCAACTGGTATGTGTGTGTATACCATCCACCATCTAGTTGTGGCAAAAATCTCTTGACTCAAATCAATGGTGGAAAAGGAACACTGAACACTCTCTGTTGGTGACAACCTTGTAGTTTATTCTCTTTGCAAACAGGGCTCACATCACGCAGAATGCAATCAGTCTGCAGGATGGAACAAAGTTGGTATCATCACTGACCCTTTTATACTCACACAGTCAAAAACAACTCCTTCTCTGGGGATAAACATCTCTATAAAAATAGGAGGCCACTGCAAACATGTTCAGTTTCTCAGGTTTTATCTTTTATAGTTGCAAGTATTGAACTAAACAGCTTTGCCTTAGTTTTTAAGAACTGCTGACAATATTTCTCCCAATTTCCAAATTAAAATATTGTTCTTTCAAGCATAATTTTAAAGGAAATGACAAAACATCTAAATAAGAGAAATTATGCAGCGTTTACAGAAATTGAATAATTTAAAGAAAACAAATCAAAATTTGATGTACTTCTAGTAGTGTTTTTCCATCCAACTGGTCACATTGCAAGAGGAAAGTGCTGATTATAGCATTGTTTTTTTATACTTTTGCTCATTAAATAAGATTTGATTCAGGTGATCATTAATTAGTACCTCATAAAGCAGAATGAGGTGCTTGTGTAGGAATTTAACAGACACTGGCATGGACTGGTTGTCATACAGAGATGCTGATTTAAAAATAAACATTATACGTCCCATTTATATAATGTCAGCACCGCTCCTTCTCAAAGAGACCCTAAGTGCAGTTGCCCTTACCATAATATGTAGAACAGCACTAATCACATATACAAGCATGGAGCCATACAAAGGTCTAAAAGCATATAGCACCTTTGGTATTAATAGTCCATTACACTGATCAGAGGAGGTGGCTCCTCTAGATCATCACCCTCCTGTGTAAGGGAGCATAAAAAAGGTATAAGCATTGGTAGATGGAAAACAGGGATAAGCTAGTATACACTGAAAGGATGACAATTAGTGGAATGAGTTATGTGTAAATTTGACCCTTGATAAAAACTCAGCCCACTTGTGTTGTTCTTGACTAGAAAATTAATGAAGCATGCAACCAATGTCTATTAATGTCTATTAACCCACACAGTCAGGCTTTTGTATTCTGAAGGAACATAATTTTTAGCAGAGGGAGTATCATTAGGAGGTGTATTTCTGGCATTGGTTTCCTTGATCAGGTCTGTTATTTCCCAGGTGATGGGTGCTACGTTACATTCAGCAGCAATGTTATCCTGAACATGTATCATGGACAAAGCATCAGCTTTCCCATTCTTAGAACCTGGTTCATAGGAAAGAGTAAACAAAAAAAGAACATCATGGTTGTCTGTGATTTAAATCTTCTTGCTTCTCTGGGATATTCAAATTGAAATTTTGCTCCTTACAGCAAGTGCTTCCACTTGCTTAAGGCTACCTTAATAACATTAATTTGTCTCCCACATGATAGTTGTGTTATGCTGAGAATTTCTTGGATGGAAGGGGTGCACTTTTCCAGATTCCTTTTGATGTTATGAGAATACTGCTCCTACCAGAGTGTATTCACCTCTACTATAAAAGGGTGTTCCAGGTTGGGGTGGACCAAAACTGGAGCAAAAGCATATGACTTTTTCAGTCCCTTGATATCTTGTTGGGCTTCTGTAGCCCGGTGTAGTTCCCCAGGACAAATTCTAATCAGGAATGCACTCCTGGGGTCTAATTTAGTGAAAGTCCTACTGCCCCAAACATTATCAATGTTAAAGGGTATTAGTGGCAAAGGGAAATTATTCTTAATAGTAATGTTGTTTAGTGCACAATAATCGTGCATGGACAGAGTCCTCCATCTTTCATTTTAACAAAGATGAAACTAGTAGCAGCTGATGATGAAGGCTGAATATATACTGGCTGAACAGCTTCAGTTATATAGTCAATTAAGGCCCAATTAATGCATTTAGTCACGCCCCTTCAGTAGAGCAGTGCCAGGAATAAGTTCAATAGCACAATCACTGGCTCAGTGAGGAAGCAGTTTCTGAGTTTGGACAGGGGAAAAGACGTCTTGAAAGTTTGCATGTTCAGTGGGAATGTCTATAGTTTGGTTAATGGACTTTCAAAGGTCATGGCTTGGACAGGAATATTTATACAGTGATCAAAAGATTCAGTTCCCCATTTCTGTATCTCTCCTGTGGCCCAATTTATGTGAGGGTTATGGAGACATAACCTGAGGTGTGTCACGTTTTCCCCTTTTCCCCGAATGAGGGCAGGCGCAAAGGCAGACATTTATTTTTAGATTTTCTTGTTTATTCAAACTCAATGAAAAGAAAGGGCACGAGGGCCAGTAAACACGCTATAAACAAAACCAAAAAGGAGAACAGAGAAACACTTCTGATATTCAGCCAAGGTGCTGCATATTGACGAATTTGGATGGTGGACCAAGAACCTAGATCCACCTAAACAGAACTTAAATACAATACCTCACCCCTCCTGAGCACACCGGCAGCTGATCTAATTATAACCACGAATTCACGCCCGATGTGCTCAGTACGTCAAAATAAAAGACCAAAAACTCAAACAAACTCCAACTGTCACTGTCCCCAGACCTGACAAGGTATCCTAAAATAAGGCATGGGCAGGTACACAGGGTCCACTGGGGAGGGCCAGATGATTAATCAAACCTGTTGAAGAAGTCATCCAGTTCATTTTCCCACTTCATGTCCCCCACAGGCAGAGAGTTCTGTTCCTTGTTGCCTGAGATGTTTCTAAGGCCTCTCTAGACTCCACTGATGTTGTTCTGTGACTCCATCCTCTGCCTGAAGCTGTCTTTCTCATCCCCGATCAGTCTTTTCTAGTACAGTCCCAGAGGGTATGGTGTTATCCACTCAAAGGTTATTATTCAGTTCTCAAGACAGTCAATGCCCCATGGTCATCACACAGCACTTTCCATACCGGAGAGTCAGAACAATCCTATAGATTCCTCTGTGTCTCAGAGAATAAAAGTAGGGAAAAAAGAAAAAAGCTTGACAATGAGTGGGAGCTGCTGTAAACAGTTGCCTCTTGCTAGGGGGCGCAGAAACTCCATTCATTTATTTTGAATAATTATCTTTGTTTTTGTTTATTTAGGGAATCTACATTCAGTATTTAATGTATGAAATGTTACTAGTTAAAAGCCAGGAGTCTTTGTAATTTGCTGGTTGTACGGGGGCACACAGAGTATTATGGGGCACAGCCAAACCTCTTCTCAGTTGTAAATGCTGAACAGGCAGCATTTAAAACAAAATACTGTATCCTTTCTAAACAAATACTCTCACCAGGAAAAATTTAATGCTGTCTTGTGTGCCCAAGTACTCTTATTTGCTTTGGATGTAATCTATGTTATTTTCATGTTAAGTCCAGCTACTCTTTGTTCTGTCTCTTTTTTCGTTTGCTTGTTTTGATTATAACAGTTCTTCTCTCTGGTCCTGTCATTCTAATAATTCATGTGAAAATATTAATTGGACACCAAATACATTTGTATCATTGTAGACTACGAAGTATTAATTGGTAATCAAACTAATGTGATCTAATAAACATTTAGGAATGCTATGGGTGGTTAGGTTTACCATAAGTGTCAGTATTACTCTGGCTGCTCCATGTTTAACATGGTAGATAAAGTAGCATTGCCACGCATGTGGGCACGGCACAGGCATGGGAGCGAAAAAAGTGAAGGGTGATGAATTCATGCAGTGGGTCTGCTGTGTGGTGGATGCTGAGGTCAAGCAAGTTCTGTGGGATGGAAGGAGATATCCCTTTGCTCCATGGAACCCCTCATGCTGTCACTGTGGGCCCCTTTAATACCCTTAGTCTCCTTGTTTATTCGTGAGCTAATCATCATGTGCAGGTCATTCTCATCAGGCTGTGCCACCTCTCCGCTCTATTCAGCTGCACTATCTAGGACGGAGGGCTGGTTGTGGCCAGTAGGCAGGGAGCCTGCCACTTGACACTGCAAGGCTGTGGGCCTGCCATCACAATATACATAAACAAACATTTATAAACCTGCTCAATGCATATATATGACCACTCCCATGCTGAGAACACTTGCTATACAACCTATCTTTGCAAGGAAATGAACTACGTTAAGCTTGCCCTCCTATTCAGTTACAGATTCTGGCACTCCTATCCAATGACAGTGTCACAGAGAACTGTTATGAACGAATGAACACAATGTCACCCCAGTGTAGCGTGGAAGAAAAACCCAATTGTGGAGAGTGAGTAGGTAGTCCACACATGTTGATCTGAGAGCGCTCTGTCTAGATAGTGAAGATTCCCACCTGGAATCAGCGTTCTTACTCACTCACAGGTATAGAAATAACCGGAGTACTCACGGTCCTGAAGAGATTAATCAGAGCTGATTGTGGGGTGAAGACTCAATGTCTTTTATACCATGTAATGCGAGTCATTTCCGGTGCCTCTTGTGCGTCACGGGGCCCTGTGTGTGACAGACAGGTTACAGTTTCTTTCCTCAGATGTGGATTCCCCAAGAGTAGTGGACACAAGCAGAGACTTGGGTAAGTGCATTTGAACAAAACAGGTGGGTAATCGGTTCACAGCACTACAATACCTACCTGGCATGCGACTCCTTTGTGGCAGTGTGCTACAAGGGAAACAGTCACAATCAAGACTTCCACACTTACCTTAACCCCTGAAGGCAGTACTGTGTCACCCAGACAGTCAGCTGACTTTCCTTTATGTTTACGTTTATGGATATAGCAGAGAGTTGCGTACACAGTGCTCAAGTAGTCCACATTTGTTCTTCAACCTGAAATTCTACACTTATCTCCTATTCAACCAATTTAATGCCAGCTAGGTTACACACCTAAACAACTCCTGTCAAAGAAAAGTCAGAGATTGAAGCAAAAGTGAGGAAGGCATGGAGTATTAGTGTAAGTGTCCAAAGGGCTTTTTTAAATTTAATGAATATAGGGAAGAAGAAATGAATAAGCAATAACAAGAGGCCTAGTTAGTCACCAAGGTGCTCCTTGAAGAGATGAATCTTCAGACAACATTTGAAGATAGTGAGAGACTCCACAGATCTCATCAGAAAAGGGAGTTTGTTCCACCACTAGGAGGCCAAGACTGAGAAGAGTCTTGACGCATGTCTTCCTCTTCTTTTAAACAGAGGAGGTTCCACACAAGCAGTGCTTGATGCCCTGAGAGGACAAGAAGTGACACACTTTCTGGAGGTTTGAGCGTAGAGGTTCGTCCCCTCTCTGCCACCACTACCTGTGCACTCGCCAGGCCTCCTCACCGGATTAGAGACAGGGATAACAAACAAGGGGACAATGACCACTGTTCAGGCCCAGCACTGCACTTCCAGCAGACTTGAGTCCCATCTGCTCACTCTGCTCACCATGTAGCCTACACAGCCACAGCCAAAAACCAACTTTAAAGCAGGAGAAGGTCCGCAGCTCCATATCTGTTTCCAGCCTCTATTATTGCTTCCAGCCTCTACTAAAATCTATTATTTTTTAAATTTGACCATTAATTCTTTTCTCCTATTCACCTTAGTAAAACTCTAGTAGCCCCGATATTTTAGCTTCAAATGTGGGGCAGGTCAGCATTTCACACTAAAACTAGGTCACACTAAAACTAGTTATATGCCTGCTAGAGACCCATTCCAGTCAGTCCTGTCATGGCATACATTCTTTTGCACGTGTCATCAGTAACTTTGTTTTGAAAAAGAATATTCTGACATTGATTACTTGAAAATGTAGCGTAGTGTGTTTTAGTGTCATTTTAGAGTTTTTTTTTTAATGCTTTTACAAAATCTTTTTTTTTATGTTTGAGACTTTATATAATTTCAATCCATTCTTGTCCAAAAAGCACTGTACCCAAACAAGCAATGTACCTCAAAATGGAGCCAAATTTCAATAATCAGGTCTGTTTTTGCAAAAAGTTACAAAAGGAAATTAGATAGTGTTCTCATATTGTAAACAATCATGGTTTAAACCATGGTTGCAGTGGATAGTGGAGTTTTTTATTTGCATTTACGTGATCTGGTAAAATTGGTAATTATGTAAATGGACAATACAGAATACAAATAAGGAACATAATGTACTTTTCAACAGTATTTACAACAATTTAGAACAAATTAGAAATAATTGGAAAAGGTGAAATGGTGAAAACATTACATTTTCTATTTGATTAAAAAATGCTGCTGAATGTTATAAACACAACAACAATAAGTGCATAATATGCACTGCTTATCATGTGGCATAAGGGACAGTAAATTTATGCTACAGTGTGCAACCTGCTACAAAAGGAGGATGCTGTAAAAGTTTTATAACATCTGTCCTTTTAGCATGCTTAGTGTTTTTAAACTTAGAACATGCTTGAGATCCACCTGCAACATTTCATATAAGCTTGTTTTATATATATATACTACAAAGTGAATGGGGAAGCGTGGTAGAGGGAAAAAGGTGTGTAGGAAGTCCAGTGTATGGCGGTACCGGTGCTGGGTGGTAATGGTGCAGGGGAAGGCGGCTGGCATGGTCAACTGGGAGATCCACCCACTGCCTTATAACATCAGACTGAATGGGACGGACAGGTGGATATTTGTAAATATCATCACAAAAACAGTGAATATAAAACAGGATTTTTTAAAATGATACATGATTTATGATCTGCACGGAAAAGTAAGCTAATGGTCTCTTTATCAGATTTAAAGAGGCTGATTTCGGTTTCCTCCCCCACTTATCATTGCATTGCCACAGTATCATTGCATACTTCAGAAAATACATTCTTCTTAAATTGCAAATCCATCTAACATCTCAGGCTTTTTCATGAGTCATCCTTTACAAGTCATGGAAAGTCCAAGTTGTGTCCCTTGTTCACTGAACCCTGTTTCCTGAAAGCATTAAATATCCACAAATCCCACAAGTTTCAACTGGAATTTGCAAACCTGTGGGAAGTAGAAAACCCTGTCATTTATAGACCATAAGACCTAAGAGTGTCTTTAATGTCCTCATGCTATATGGTGCTTTGCAATGTTGTGCTATATGCTGTTGTGAATATATGCTAATTATATGGAAAGTATTCTATGTTAATTATAAGCTATATGCTATTGTGCTGAGGTATTGTGTACATATGCAAAAACTATGCTAAATATTATATGTTAATGATATGGTATATACTATGTTGTGCTATGTGCTATTGTGTATACAGTTATATTTTATATGGATATTCATCTGATTGTATGCTAATATTTATGTTACAAAGTTAGTAAATTATATTTTTTGTAATAATTTAACACTAAAATGCATGAAAAATCATAAATTGCCACGAAAAAAGCAAAAAAATGCACAGGATATTTGTGGTTTCTGCACATTTGCGTAGGTTTCCATGAACAATTGTTAGTTTGGCTCTAAGAAAAAAACAGTGACTATAATGTGATATATGCTATTGTGTTAATATGATGATGATATGCTAATTTTAAAAATATACTGATATTGCTCCAGAAGTGGATAAGAGTGGTTAAACAAATGCTCACAGATTGAAAAATAGCAAACAATAAAGTTTAACAATGGCTAAATGGTACCGTAGCTACATTAGCCTGATAGCTCCAGTACTTTCAGCCCTCACACATCAGCAGCGTCACTCAGATATTTTGATTTCTTTTTATTTAGACTTTGACAAATATTTCTGAACACATTCTTGAGTGTCTTCTGCTTTTTAAAGTAGCACAGAAGAACCAAAACTTCTTTTTTTTTGTTTTGTCATTATTTTCAGTCTCTTCTTTCTGTCCGTCTGAAATAATCTTTGTCATCCCAGCCCCATGTCCCTGTCCCCTGTCCCTGGCTTCTGTTCCCTTGTCCCGCCCCGGCACTGTGAACAGGACGGTCTGAAACGGTTACATAACAGAGAGAAACAAAGCAAAGACAAAAAAAGTAAGGCCACACAATAAATTGCACGCTATAAAATATCAACGGTTTAGTCGTCCAGACTGTTTGGTTTGTCCCTGGAGTGCGTTGTCCTCAAACATCATCCGAGTCCCTGGAGAGAACTCGAAAAAAAGGAAAAAGAGCAAAAGAAAAGACACATAACAGCCCGAAGGAACAAAACTGGCACTGCCTCGCTTTTTTCGCTCTGACTCGAATCTCCCTGCTGCCTCTTCATGTAGATAAAACATTACAAAAGAACACTCTCACTCGCCTGGTCCATTTTATTATTTTTTTTGTGAATCTCACTTCCTCTCACTGAAAAGTGGTCCAGCAATGTCCAAGCCTTTGACCTTCTTTTAAAATCTGCACTAGTTTCTAGTTTTGCTTTAGATTTAGTCACTGTGGCAACAAAACCTCACACCTGGAAAAAAAATAATAAAATTAAGGATGCACAATGATTTCTGAGCCACAATGGGATCTGCAGGTAATAGTTAAAGGCCCCATATCCCACGTTTTTTGTATTTGATTTTATTTTCTGTAACCACTTAATCTTTACTAGGGTCACAGGTACCTGGTGTCAATCCCAGAGTCTACAGGTGCGAGGCAAGGACTCACACACACACACACACCCTTTAAGGCTGTATATGTAAATGAGCTCTGTTCTGACTGGCTGTACTGTAATGCTTATCTCATACAAACTTCAGTCATGCCTACAGTCAATTTAGAATTCCCAGTTCACCTGACTGTGGGAGAAACTTTAGACTGTGGAGGAAACCCACGCCCCTACGAGGAGAACATGCAAACTCACACACGAGACCAGGACCTGGATTTGAATCCCCAACCTTGGAGATGTGAGGCAACAGTGCTACCCACTGCGCCACAGTGGTGCCATTTATTTTATTTTTTGGTCTTAAAATGTATTTATGATGGTTTTATATTCTAAAAACAGTCATGATTCATTTCTACATGACCATTTCCCAACATTTCTTTGTCTTTAAATGTGCTGTTTATTTTTACTGTGTATAAGTATATGTTAATCTTATATGTTATGTCTTTTCTGATTGGTTGTCCTGTATTGCAGTTTCAGCTGAAATGCTCCTTCTAACTTTAATAACTTTAATTCAGGCAGGACTAAACTGCTGCAGACGGAATAGTTAGTTATAAATGTGCTGGTTTTGTGACATATCAATAACAATTAAGAACAGGCTGTTTTTGCAGCTTACTTTCCACATATGGGCTCTGTGGAAAGGTAAGGTAATGATTTTCATTTACCAGGCTGTCTTTTGTTACTGTGCCTTTAAGGCTGTAAATGAGCTCTGTTCTGACTGGCTGTTCTGTAACGCTTATCTCATGCAAACATATAATGTAAGTGTAAATGGGTGGGGCTATGTAGCTGTGGTTGGGATAGGAGGATATATGTAAATTAAGTGGATTTTTGTGAAATCGCAAAAAAATATAATTCAATATGGGCTGTTTTAGCAGCCTAGTTTTGGTATATGGATTGTACAGATGTTAAGTTTTGACTTTTATTACAATAAAGGAAAAAATCTATTTTCCATGATATGGGCCCTTTAAAAAGAAAAATATTCGACAGATACTTTAAGTCAATATTTGATTATTTGACAATAGAAATAAATATGAAATGTCTCTATAATGCTGATACAGATGGATTTAGTCCAAGTTTCTACACTTTATGTATCAGCGCATCCTGAGTTTGAACATATTTTTAATGCAAAATATATTTTATTGGAGATTTTATTCGTACACTCTTCAGAATAAAAGTTCCTAAACTGTTCTTGAACTGTGTGGAATCTTTACATTATGTGGAGTTCTCAGAGGTGGTTCTTTACACTCTCATTTAGAAATGTGGTTCCTTTAAGGAGCCTTTATTTCAAATCATGCATATTTCTATTGGTCCCTTTCATTATGATTAAAAAAAACACAAATTGCTGCTTTTTCAAAAATATATTACAAGAAAACATTAGCAATACTTTAAACAAATGTAATTGACTGGTTTTCAGTATTTTATAGTCGGTAGAAACACATTATTTAACCACAAAGGCTCAATCTACTGGTTTTGAAGAGACATATCAGGTCTGTCTTTAGTGCACAATAACATTCACTTCTTGTTAATCATGAAAAAAGAAAAGCATCACTCAGTTCTTCAACATGCCACAATCATTTCTGGTTTATGTATCATTGGGCAAAATTTCATTCTTCAACAGGAAAATGATCTTAAGTTTTCTTCAAAAATGTGTCAAAATTATATGTAGTCCAAAGAAAAGCAGAACATTTAGAGAATAATGTCTTGTTCTCCCCGGTCTCCAGATCTTTCTCCCATTGAGCTGCAGGGATGAGCTGGACTCAAATGAGCTGGACTCAAATGAGACAGAACTGTTTGCTGCTTGAAAAGGTGCTGGGAAGTTATTTCCAAAGGTTGCTGAAAAGGATGTGATGAATCTGTGCTGCTGTAATAAAAGGGTTATTTTGATGAAACTCCTACATCCGTTAAACTTCACTTACAGTGTATATTGCTACACTACAAAACCAGTCAGTTGCATTTGTTTTATGTATTTCTAATGTTGTAATAAAAATTTGAAAGAGCAGTGCACCATTTATTATAATATTTTTTTAAATCTGAGGGTGAGCCTTCTGGCCTGTAATATAAAATTGAGATGGTTTTAATGACATTAGAAAAAGTATTAATTTAAAACAGTTATAAAAATAGGAAAAACACATTTGTGAGGTGTTGAGGTTTTGATATGACAGTGGCGATCTGACAGCCAGGTTTAAAAAATAAATAAATAAACGAATAAATAAATTAATTAATTAAAGGGGGACAAAACATTTTTTTTCATACATTGTATCCATAAATGAAAGCTTTTACATCAGAGTGACTACAGTAAAGGCCGAACGGCACTACTGTACCGTGTGAGAGAGCGGTGAAGAAGTTCATGGTCCATGTGGTGTAGCCGGATGTTCAATCACTTAAATGAGTCGAACATCGAGGCGATCTGTGTTTAGACACCTCCTCCTTTAAAAACAGACCACTCCTTCCAGTGTAATCTCCAATCTCCATCCTAAATATGGACTCCTTGGGCTCATTAGTCCAGTCCTCAAGTGAAGCCTCTTTAGATGAGTCAGCAATGCTATGCTAACGTATAACTGATATGCTGCCTCCCTTCTCTGTTCGAAGGTGCATGAGATGGATTGTAAGACATATTCACACACTTAAAGAGGAAAGAGAAGAATAAATGTTGGCTTTCAAGGTTTTTTTTTCTGGGGGGAAGGGGGTTGGCGGTGTTGTTGTCCACTGGATTGTTCTTGGCATTGTAGACTCCACAACGTATTTACAGGACCTGACTGACTAGCGTGATGGACAGGATCACGGTAATCACAGAGACACTGGCGGGGGATGCAGATGACTGTCTGGCTCTGTTGTTCTCCGACTGGTGGGAGTCCATGGAGTCGATTGAGCCATCTATGTTGGGGTCCAGCACGCCCTGGAATAAAAGAGAAACTTCAGTGAAATGTATGATGGAAAAAGTAGATGCAGGTTATTTTAAGGGTAAACAGGCTTTCTGGGTGTTCTGCTGGGTTCTGGTTGATTTTAAGTATCCCAAGAAAAGGAAAATCCAGAATAAGAATATCATTTTTCCAGCTTGTTTCTCCTAAACAAAACTGAGCTCAGTTTAACATCAATATGAGATTTTAACAATTTTCTCCAGCATCTTAAATTCAGCTCCTGAGAAAGAGCCTTCCTCTAATCTCAGCCTGATCCCAATTTAAGACCTTAAAATTAAATTGCTTTTCTCTCACTGCTCTGATCTTTATTTGTCTCAGATTTTCAGATCTTTGGACACGTTGCTTGTCTTATAATGGAGTCTGTACAACTGAAATTTGTTTGTCACTAACAAAAAATCTCAAAAAGACAGTTTTGAGATCTATAAGGTTGCTAAAGAGAAGAAAACGGAGAAGCCATTGAGAACAGCAAAAAAAACACCCTCTTCTTAAGTTGATTTCTTTCTTTTGTTAATTGTTTCTCCTTAAGGGGGGGGCTTTAGAAAACAATCAGGCTTTAATAATCTCCAAATAAGCAGATTTTTTTTTTCTGATGAGACAAAGAAAAGAGGAAGGAGTATTATAGAAAAGCCTAGGGCTTGCACTAGCTAGCTGACCAACAAATCCTGCTGCCAACTTGTCACGGTCAATGCCTAAAATATATTAGTGGAAAAACTGCAGTGTGTACGCAGGAGGAAAGTTCAGAAAACAGCTTTTCTGCTAAACACAAACTAAAATAATTGGGAAATGGTCTTGGTGTGGAAATCAGAGTCTCTAAAAGGCTGAGCAGGACCATCTGATGGGGAAGAGCACCTGAACTTGCAAGTCTCCAGCTGGTGCTAGGTGCTTGTTCCCCATGCTTGTGTTTGTGAACCAATGCTGCTCCATGAAGCTTTCCTGTTGCATCAACTAAGAAAAGGAAATTTGCTGAACATATTTATTTTAGTAATGATGGGTTAATATGACCTGATGTTGTATTTATTGCAGTACATTTTTACTTTTTTTTCAAGGAGAATTAGCCGCATTTTCAGCTTGCCATGAATGTAGGGATGAATCTACAGATTCCTCAGTTTCTGCAAGTCATGGGGTAAAACAGTAAAGACCATTATGATAGGATCACAACACCCTAAGTGTCTAAAGCATCTTTGGGATTTTAAAAACAGCTTGATAAGATGTATGCATGTATATGTATTATTGTCATTATTATTATAATACAAGCAGCCTCTATCATAGATTATACACCCTGAGACATTTCTTCTCAAATTCTCTTTAATTATTTCTATCTCAAAGCCTATCATATCTTTTAGAGTAAATCCATCTATTAGCTATTGTAATTGGAAGAGAAGCTATTTTTGTTTTTATCATTTATGAACCCATTCATACACAATGTGAATATAAATAAAAAGAATTATGGGCATATTTTGTTTATACATATGTATGTACAGTAAACCCCCGCTTATTCAGCAGTCGCAGATTCAGTCTTTTAGATACAGTATTTCTTTAGAACTGAACTAATAATTGGTCGCAGAAACTCCCGTAAATTCACGGAAACCCGAGTCCCGAACGTCACAGTCACATGTACTCAGAGAGGGGAGGCTTGAAAGTAGCCAATGTGAGAACGTTATTCATTTCTCTTTGCTGCTGAGTGGCTGCTGCCCTGTTACGCATCTCGCGTGATCTTGAGTGTTTCTCTGAGTGTACTCATGTTTTTCGTTTTGTTCTTCTTAAAGTTCTGTATTTTTGTGTATTACTGTAAATTAAATTAATATATTTCTGTATTTACCCTGCTTATACCAAAGAAAACATGCTTGGATGAATTACAGTGCAGTCTATATAGGGGCAATATTGGTATTTTACATTGTAGCACTGCGAGAGGCAGCAGTTCAGTGTACACTGTACAGTATGGATACAGGTTTGCCTTTACATTTTCTATAAGGGTAATATATTTTTTTCCACAACATCTTTATTTGAATTTTTGAGCAGCGATAAGACATACGTCCTTAGATATTCCTACGATATATCATATAACAAAGAGTTGCTGCCTTGTTACAATAAGAAAACAACACAATACAAAACAAAATCACATAAAGGACATGTTTCTCCTGCTTGTAATGCTTCTCCTGCTTTTAAATTGTTACATGCTTCTCCTGCTTTTAAATTGTTAAATCCAATTAAATAATATATTGAAAAATTCGGTGTATTTGGGAGAAAATTAGAAAAGAAAAAGCAAGTATTAATAATGATCACAGTTCTAAATTTGATTCCTCTACATATTTAATAAATGGCCCTCATATATGTTCAAATATATGCTGTTTAGGCTTCAATATGTAAGTTATCCTTTTTAATAGTAGGCTTGACAACATCTGTCTCAACCATTGAGTGGTACTTATCCATAATAATGCAATATTTTTATCACACCTATACAATGATTTCTCATTTTTTCCCATGTTTGTCATACTGCAATGTGTCAGATCATCAAACAAATTTACTTTGAGGAATCAGGAAGTGGGCAAACACTTTTTCACACCACTGTTAATGCCTGTTCATATTTATTGTAGTTATGTTTCTCTGAATATAAAATCTTGTCAATTATGACTCTTATATTTCGGTCATATCTATTCAATTTCACCGGTGTCACATAAGTCTGCATTAACCATTTGTACTGTATTAATTTAAGGTGTGAATTTATGGATGCAACATGAGTATCTGCACATGCAGTTTCCCAGTCTTCCTTTGAAATATCTATTTGTAAGTTTTCCTTCCAGGCATTTAGCTTATGGAGTAAATTTTTGGGTGAAAATTATACCAGCAAATTATACATTTCTGATATGATACCCTTTCTCAGACTGTCCTTTATTACAGTTTTTTCTAAAGTTGTATATGGAGGTCTGAAGAGTACATCGTTTTGATTTACTTTAACATAATTTCAAAGCTGGAGATACTTAAAAAATGTTTCCTATTAAGGTCAAACTTAGACCTCAGCACCTCAAAGTCCTTTGGATGCCCATGAGTTAAAAGTTGTGTCTGCTCCACCCGGTGCTCCATATTGGACTAAATTGTGATAATAATTGTGGTTCTTTTGAGTATTTCTTCACTGCATACCAAATCTTTATCATATGTCTTACTATTGGATGTTTAGCTTGTTTACAAAGCTTTTTTACTGTGTCTGATTAGATATATGAGGGAACAGACAAGTTTAGGCCACGGGATTCCATTTCAGCCCAATGAGGCAAATCATTCATAATAGACCTCAGCTGTGTAGCCCAATAATACCACATCAAGTTTGGACATTTTAAACCACCTCGATCAAAAGGTAAATACAGTAAAGTAAAGTAACTGTAAAGTAAGGTAAATACAAAAGTAACTGTATATGTTTTACCTTACAGATCTCAAGTACTAGCATTTTAGCTTGTCCTACCACCTGTGGATGTGTTTAGTTCTCTCTGGCGTTTTTCTGGATCTTTTTGATGTACTCTTGCACCTCGGTAGGAGTTGTGAATGTGTAGGTACAGTCTTTATGTAGCTTCACCAGATAAATTAATCCATGTCGGATTCCTAATTTACGAAGTATTCCTGATTTATTTTTGTTGATGCTAGCTTTCTGTATTTCACCACTGGCTCAGTAGATGGTTAACTTCGATGTATATATGTATATGTGTGTGTGTGTGTGTGTGTGTGTGTGTGTGTGTGTTTGAGTATGAATCTTTAAAAAGCCTTATCCTTATTTAGCTGCTAAATCTACTACCAGTGAATCTACTGCAGGCCAGGTCTTTTTGGTTGCTGGAAATTGAGTCAGACAGATATAATGTGCCTCAATAAACACTCATGCGGTGACCAGACAGGAGAAGTGTAATGGGCTGAGTGCATGTCCTTCAAAAGCTTTTTCGTTCTTTGCTCCATACAGGTGCGTTTTTTTTTCTGTGGTTCTCAGCCGAGCTCAACCCAAACCCCCCCGCCCCCAAGAGCCCCCCAAACTCCTCGTCTCGGCATTTCTTCTGTGCCAGAGTTCCCAGCACGCCTGAGGTAATCAAAGTTCTGCAGCTGGAAACAAGCAGAAACCAGCTGAACCTCTTAGAGGGCCGGAGATTTGAGTCTTACCTCATCTACACATTCAAAACTGTTGGAGGGAGAGCACTTCTGGCCGCCATCCTGTGAGAACAGAGAGACACGAGTAGGATTATAGTCTACTGTAACTCCAGCACATCAAAATAAAACCGTGCTTCTTTGTAATTCTCTGTCTTTTTCTCGGAGATGCTGATGTTAAGTCAAAGGCACAGTTTTGGTCTCAGGGGTGTTACTGGAAATGTTCTGAATAATTAAATCTGCAACCCTTGATGCCTTAATACACACCATCACATTTACTATGAAAGTCATTTCATATGCTGTGTCTTCAGTGAATCATGTACAAAATACATCGGCTAATTTTTACCGGTCCTGTAAATTCCCGGGGCTGTACTTGATAAAGTGCAGGCAGACTGCTGCACCAGCAGGGGGCGGTCTACTTACCTGTGATGGTTTGACACTCCTTACGCAGCTTCAAGGGTGGAAATTAAGTTCCATGGTACTTACGACCATGTTTGTCTGACCATGTCTGACCATTTTTGTCTGACTATGTCTGACTGTCCGATCATGTTTGTCCAACTATGTTTGTTTGATCATTTTTCTCCAATCATGGCTGTCTGATCGTGCCCGACCATGACTGTCCAACCGCTATTGTCCTACTATTTCCAATCACGATTAGCTGTCCATCTTTGTACAACCATATCTGACCATGTATGTTTGACAATGATTGTCTGACCATGTTTGGCCAACCATGGTTGATCAACCATGTCCGACTGCTTGTACAACCATGGATGGCCCAATCATGTTTGTCAAACTACGTCTGTCCAACCACATCCGACCACGGTTTTCTGACTGTGGTTGTCTGACCCTTTTTTTCTGACCATTTTTGTTCGACCATGTCTGACCATGTTTGTCTGACCATGTTTGTCTGACCATAGTTGTCTATGCTTGCCTGAACATTTTTGTCCAACCGTGGTTGTCCGACCTGTTTGTTTGACCATATCCAACCACGGCCATGGTTTTCTGACCATGTCATAGATTCATAAATTTCAGTTTAAACATTCTTTGGTGGGGTTTGTTTTCCCACCCTTTGTTAAGATGTGACACAATGTTGCAGACTGAGCCGTAGCTTTCATGTGGTAAATGACCCACGTGCAAGATAATATGCCACTTATAAATGCAGCATAACCTTGGAAATGGGTTCAGTGTCAGCATGGAAAAACAGATTGAGATTTATAGATATATATTGAGAGTGAGAGATGAAAAGCAGTATAAATAGTGAGAATGAATGAGAGATAGAGAGAACGGATATATAGAGGGGGAGAGAGAGAGAGAGGGAGGTGCAGGTATGAGTGCCCTGGTTGTGTTGTACAGAAATCTGAGTGGAATAATTTCTTGCTCTGTTCTCAAGTTCTGCTTCTGCACTTTCCAGCCTGAGAAATGGATTTTGATGCACAAACAAGAATCTGCTTTTAAATATTATTGGCATGTGATGTTCCTCCAGCACTTCACTCCACTAAAGGAAATGGCGCGGCGTCATTACGTCGGCAGGTTGAGTCAATTATGAACCTCATATCAGGGACAGACGCCCGCCTTTAGAGTCACTAATAGATATATATGTGCTGCTGCTGTTGAATTGAAGTGGGTTTGATTCTAACTGCACGGTCTGATATTTCTCTATTTAAACTATTGCGATTTAACAGTGGCGGTAATGGGGATCCCTCCCACTCCATAAAATGACACCCCCATTCCATTCCATATTTCCATTTGGTCTCATAAGAAATACTGGAAATGATCAATGAAGATGTGTCGACCACTGACAATTCAGTTCTGTCTGTATTTTGGCCTTTTGCAGAAGAGGACCCTCAGAACCTGCTAGGCCTTTGGAGAAGCTCTGAGAACAAAAAAAAACAAAAACAAAAACCACATTTCTGTCATTTGTAGTTCATTTTTTTCATGCCTGCCTTTGGTTGGGAACAATAATTACCATTTCCAAAGCGATACAATCGAAAATTTTACATGTCATGGCTTTTTTTTTTTTTGCTTTTGACATTTTTGCATACGTTTTGATTAGTGTACTCATTTTAGTAAATCCCATTCAGTAAATACCTCATGCCACTGTTATTATCTGAATTTGATTAGTGTAGTTCATTACATTGCTGCCTGCCAAACAGGAGAGGAGGTTTCAATTCCTGCACTGGGTAACAAAACACTAAACCAATAAGAGTCTTTGGATACACCACACTACACCAACAAGAGTCATTGGGCAAGACTGCTAACACTAAATTCACCTATATCTGTGATACAAAAGAACGCTACATTGCTTTGCATAAAAGTATCTGCCAAATAATGTAAACATAAATAAAGGGATAGAAATAAAATTTGGTGGAATTCCCCTGCAAGCAAGCTCTTTGTTTCCCCATGTGTATTTTTGTTGTAGCACAGCTGCTCCTTCTGGATACAAAAAGAGGGCCCTGCAGTTGGACAGGCAGGAGTCTGGCATGTGTGACTGGTCTCTGATTTTCTCTTTTTTTTAAAGCCTGTTCATGTGGCTGTTTAAAAGAGACAGACAATTTGCCACTTTTCTCCAAAAATGACAGGTTATGTAGAGCCAGCACTACGAAGGAAATTGCACAACCAATAATGTGAAGTAGTGTTCCAAATAAAGGACTACAGGAAATAAAATAAATATATAAAATCTGTGAATTGGCCGCATGACAGAAAAGCGGAATGTTTTTGTAGCTCAGGAGACACAAATAAATGAAAACAGCAGCATGAAGGGTCTTCAGCCAAACTATCACTTTTATCTTAGACTGCAGCACCCTTTTCTAGAGTCCCCACACCCGCAGAACCCTGTTCTGGAGGCCCCACACCTGTAGAACCCTGTTTTGGAGACCCCACACCTGCAGAACCCTGTTCTGGAGGCCCCACAACTGCAGAACTCTGTTTTGGAGGCCCCACAACTGCAAAATCTGGTTCTGGAGACCCCAACACTGCAGAACATTGTTCTAGATACCCCACTCCAGGATAGGAGGAACTCATTTAGTTGTTAATTAGCTGCCAGATGCAGGCAACCAAGGATTGGAACTGAGAAGCGATGGTTTAGAGAACCTGTTTAGGTTCTGACCTTCAGGTTAGCACATGTGGAGAAGACGCAGGCAGCATCCACGGGCTTGATGTCATTGGAGCTGATGACGGGTTTGGTGATAATGGCCGGCTGCAGGTTCGGCCGCTCAGAGGGTGGAGCCGCCTGAGACTCAGTGATGGGGAGGAGACCAGCGTCGACTCCATAACCAAATGCCTGAATTGCATTTCCTACACACACACATACACACACACAGACACACACACACACAAAGTGCAGGAAGACAAAACAAGGTTAATGATGGATAGACAGACAGACAGACAGACATATAAATGGATGGATGGGTGACAGGGTAGATGGATGGCTGGATGGAAATGTGAGAATGGATGGAAGAATGGATAGATATACAGACAGACAGCTGGGCATACAAAGGTATAGACCGATATAAAGATACAGATAGACTAACAGGCATACCGAAGGATGGATGGATGGATGGATGGACAGATGGATGGATGGACTGGAGAAAATTTGGGCGCTGCAGTAGCAAAACACAAAAAAGGTAGCATGACAAATACAATTTACACACTTTGCTTATATTTGCTTGCATGCACACACACACAATGCACAGACATCAACTGAAATTTTCACATTCAGTGATGTGTGAAGGGATATTTGTTCAGGGCTGTGTGTGTGTGGAAGGTGTGTAGTATTGGATTAGTGTGAAAAGTGTTTGTGTGTGTAAATCAAATGTGGATATTCTCAGTGGTACATTATGTGTATTATTGTTTGTGTGTTAATATTCTGTGCTGTGGCTCTGAGGACACTGATCAAATCAGGTTTTTTTCAGTAGAAAAGATCTCCAATAGCGCCCCCAGAGCAAACGGGTAATTCTGATGGAAAACAAAGGAATGAAAAACAAATCCAGATCCTATTATTATTATTATTATTATTATTATTATTATTATTATTATTATTATTATTATTATTATTATTATGTCAAATCTTAATCAGTAGATAATACTGTCAGTAATAATACTGTCATTGTTCATATTTTGTTCGTGTGATGTGATGTTCTAGACGATCATGAGTGCAGTTACTGGATAATTATCCCTCCAAGCAGAGAACTCATGAAACGTAATAAGTAAAATTTTGGTATCATCATTGCTCTGGCAACAAAACCAGATTTAAAATCCTTTGATGTAAGATCAATAATTCTGGTCCATTTCTGCTGTTCGGTTCTTCAGGCCTGGATTTCAAAGTGTAAGGAAAAGATTGTGTTTTTAAATCAAGTGAAAATAAAGAATTAAAAACGTGTATCACAGAGACTATTTTGTGTCTGGCTGAAGGTTACTTACAAAATCAGTGACCAGACATTTAAGAAAAACATCTGAAAGCATGATCAGTGATTAGAATGTTGAGGTTAAATGAGCAAATTAACAGTAAAAAAAGACAGCTGGAAAGTGCAAGCTAACAGACAGACGATCGTGTGAGGATTCGCCACGTCACCCTGGACTCACTCAGACACGCGTTTTCCCTGAAGTCTCGCAGGAAAGCCTCACACTCTGTCTCCTGGTTACCGCTGCCACGGCAACCACACCACGGCGAGATGGTGATATTGGTGTGGCTCGCATCCACATAGTTCGGGGTCACGTCCGAACCTGATCGGGCCAAGGACAAACACACACACGCACACACACAAGCTAATTATACACGCCATTTTGATTTAGCATGACTCTGCTGATGGCCGATCTGAGTTTGTACTGCCGTCCTTCTAGGGGAAATGTGTCGACCTGCTTGAGTCTCAGGGCAGAAACTAAATTACAGGCCAAGCATGACTTTTGACCCCATTCAAGGTTGATAAACCCCTAAATGTACAGTCCTGTGCAAAAGTCTTGAGCCCCTCATTTCTCCATATTTTGCTTTCAAAAATCCAGATGTTCTTGTGTATTTAATGTGGTCTTTAGGAACAGTTCTCCAGGCTTTATGAGCGACTCTGAAGACTCTGATTTTCAGTCCAGTCCCTGAACCTGACCTCTTTCAGAGGAATGTTTTTTGTTTGTTAAGACACACAGTGACCTACGTATGAATTATTCTAGCAGAACAAAGCATCTAACTTGAGGCCTGAACCAGTGAAGAAACAGGTGCAGGTGATTGCAGATGATCGGGCGATGATCAGTATACTGGTGGTGCTGAATGCTGTGTGGTTGGAACTCCTTTATCTATGATCCTTGTATCTTTAGGCACTTTGTATTAAATTACACTTTTTGTTAAATAAACATGGTGAACATTGCTCACTAGGACAAATTTTATTTGAATACTACTTTTGGACGGTAAATGAAATGAGAGGTGAACCAAGACTTTTGCACAGTTCTGTAGTTGATCAGCTTCTTTAGTTTTTGCTATGAGGCTAATTTTGCCAAAAAGTACTGGGCGACTTTTTAGCTACACTGACAGTCACCCAGTGTCAGAAACCAGTTCCGACTAATTGTGATGCAAATGCAAACCAAGTTTTCTGTTGGATCTTCTGGTTTATTTGAAGATCTGATGATCTGAGATGATTAAAGATCAGAGCAGTGAGAGAAAAGAAAGCATTTTAAGATCTTAGGTAGGAATCAGGCTTAGATTTGAAGAAAGCTCTTTCTGGACAGAGATCTTATCCTGAATTTTCCTTTAATTTGTGTTGGTTGCATCTGGAGTGGTGTGTCTGTGTGTGTGTGTGTGTGTGTGTGTGTGTGTGTGTGTGTGTGTGTGTGTGTGTGTGTGTGTGTGTGTGT
>JBBJLS010093504.1:0-21693 GCA_037577275.1 Bryconaethiops microstoma | reverse complement strand
ACACACACACACACACACACACACACACACACACACACACACACACACACACACACACACACTCACACACACACACAAACACACAGACACACAAATGTCTGCACAGTTCATTTTATTGCAAATTTATGAGACTACTACTATTTATGTACCATTTACATTCATTTTCTGTGGACTAATCTACAGATTTTTATTTACACTTTTCCTCCACTATACAGTCGTGTATAGGCTTTTGTCCACCGTACTCTGAGCTGTCCAATCATTTTATCCAATAATAAATATTTACTTCTTGTCACTATTAATTACCACGTTTTGTCCCTCCAAGTAAAGTGATGATCTTTTCCACTAATTACATGTGTTGATTGATAAAAAGTGTATTTTCCACTTTACTTGAGGGGACACAACAACAAGAAGAAAATAATGAAGTTATCAGTAAATGGTCATGTCTTATGAGTGAGAAGAATAATTAGTGGTAAGGATCATCACTTCATCTGCGGGGACTCATACAGTAGCAATAAATAGTTGAATAGGAACACATAATAAATGG
Organism: Bryconaethiops microstoma; assembly: GCA_037577275.1. Taxonomy (NCBI): domain Eukaryota; kingdom Metazoa; phylum Chordata; class Actinopteri; order Characiformes; family Alestidae; genus Bryconaethiops; species Bryconaethiops microstoma. The sequence goes on along the minus strand of JBBJLS010093504.1, from coordinate 21,149 downwards.
TCAGTATTTAAGTCAGACAAATTTTACTCATAATTTTACTTCCATTACAATGAATGGAAATAACACTTACATGCTTTAATGCTCATGTTAACTTCTCTTTAAGATTAAAGAATTATTAGTTCATCATTACTTATAAACAGCAGTTGGTACACTATCAATTAATAGTTTAAGTGATTTGATCAGTTACTCAGTAATAATGAACGGCGGACTTACAAATAACGAGTATCCAATCATTGTACATCATTATGTATTATATTATTGTATATTATGATTTTATTATGATTTTCTGCATTCAAGTTAAGATTGTCTAACCTCTGGGCATTTGTTATGAATGAAAACATTTGTCGGTGGACCCTAGACAGGCTAATTATGCAGAAACTCTAAATCCGCCACTTGGCCTGCGGTGCTAAATACTATCTAAGCTTCCTAAAGAGCCACGTAGCTAAATTGCAATTTTTTACCTATCGACTGCCCTTTAGGTTTGAGCCAGAGCTTCCAAAAAGCTAAAATGGTCAGTCTGTGCCCGTGTGTTTTCATCTGAGGGAGAGTGGACCAGACTGGGCTCAATGGAGCGTTCCATAACAGTAACACTTGCCAATTTATTTGTTTCACTCACATCAATCACCGTCTCCTCCTAATGACTTATTCATTAAGGTTCTTTTTTTCTTCCAAGCACACATCTCCATGATGAGGGTGGAAGGCATGTTTCTAGGGAAACAGTTCTGAGGGTCCACGGTCAGCATTTTGTTGAATTAGGTCCGCTATTAATCAATTGCTTCTGAGCTGGAAGTGATCCCAGACAAGATCCCAGGCCCCAGATTTGCAAGTGTGTGTGTGTGTGTATATTTTTGAGTGTATTTATTTGTAGCCTAATGTTGTATATTGCCCAATATGTGCAATGGCCATAATACAGTAAATTGGCCAAAACGCAGAATGTGCTTTTCCAACAACCAAAGTGATATAAGTCCATGAATGGAGCGATGAAGATGCAGATGCTGCTTTAGCTGCAGTTAATGAGCATGGAGAATGCAACCTGATTTAATTAGATAAGGCTAGGCATACAGAGGGCCAATATGTGAAAATGTGCAGTGCACTTGATATTAGTGTTCAATTCACTAAGGCTGTGGCTAATCATGAGTTACGGCCTGCATGACCACGAATGTTTAACGGCACAGAGAAATGGTGGAGAAATCAAACCTGAAACCAAAGGAAAAATGACACATTCAGTGATGGATAACACTGTTGAGAAAAGGTTCTATCCCACCAGAAGTTTCAGGACTAGGATCAAAATCAGAATCAGAAAACTATTGATCCTGGATGTAATGACTGCAAAGACACACAAAGACAAGAACAATATATTATAAAGTCTAAGTAAAATCTAAATAAAAAATCTGTAGAAAAGAAAAAAGCTCAATATGAAAATACACTATGCTATATACAGAAATGCTTGGTATAAATACTACACATAAGTAACACAGTTGAGTGAAAAACTACCGACCCGAATGGTAGTTTGGAGCAAGTAATTAGAGCATCTTATTAGAGAATCAATAATAATATTAAGTAATGAAAAAGTAATATTGACCTAAGTAGTAATATTGCACATGAAGACTATTGTACATAAAATATTGATTCAGTGAACAGAATTTTAGGAAACAATAAAATAGCAAGTCAGTGGCATAAAAATTCAATATTGGCGATCCAAGAGTTAAAATAGTACAGACCCCACTGGCAACATCTGGAAATAATGGGTTAAACACTGTATAGTAGCCATAAAATGTCATTTCTGCCTGTTTTGAAGGACCTTCAGATGAACTATACATTTTGTCATTGTTAGTAGAATAAATGATGGAAAACATAGATTTTTGTTTTAAGCAAGCAAACCAGTATTTAGTAAATAGATTATATTGCAATTAAATGTGACTTTATTGTGGCAGTAGTACACAGTTTTGTTAATAGAAAAGCAGCAGTTTTGATATGCCCTTTGTGGAGGAGTGTTCATAACCCTTGTTGTGTACTGAGTGGTAGGGAGGACTTGAAGGCAGACGTAGATACAAGTAATGACTATAATTAGAAACCAAGACAGAATGGCTACGAGTTAAATAAGCAGATGGAAGATGAACTGAAAGCAGATGGAAGATGAACTGAAATACAAACACAGCAACAACTAAAGTCAAGTCACAGAGATTCTCACTGGATGAGAAACATGTATTGTTAGGATTGACCGACAAGGAACAAACAGGGGTATAAATACACAAAGGTAAACATGGAACAGCTGGAACAAGGAGGGATTACATACGAACAGGTGCACTTACTGAACAGAGGCAGATAAAAACCAAAACAGAAAGTACATAAATCAAAACATGACTAGGAATCAAAACATAACCAGAAAGCATGTGTAACCCAAAACAAAGTCAGGACTGAACAAATCGGAGCAGAACTTCCCCTCTCAAATGCATCACCTGAGGCAAGACCATTATCTGCCCTGGGAGCTTGTCTAGTGGAAGGATAAAATACCAAACAGGAGAAATAAAGACCAAAATACAAACAGAACAGGCTCAACAAACAAACTAGACAAGGGCATGGAAGAATTGAGAAATTTACCACAGGCAGTGATGCTGGACTAAATGCGAGACCAATGGCTTGATACAGGACTGGACAGGTGACCAGACACCAGACAGAATGGGTAATGACATAGGGTTGAATGGGAGACATGACACCAGACTGAACAGGGGCAGAAGCAGAGGGCTGAACTTGAGAGTGTACATGAAACTGGACAGAAGATTGCACTGGACAAGGAAGCTGGGCAGCCATAAATGTGAAACCAGGAGACTGGACTGCCAGTGAGACAGAACCAGGAGATGGAGATGCCGGTGATGGGGAACCAGGAGATGGGGTTGCTGGCAACAAAGACCCAGGAGACAGACATGCCAGTGATGAATGACCAGGAGACAGAGTTGCCGGTGACAAAGAACCAGGAGACAGGGCTGCCAGCAACAGGGAAGAACTAGGAGACAAGGCTACAGACACAAAGGAACCAGGAAGCAGGGCTGCCGGCATAAAGGAACCAGGGGACAGGGCTGCCAACAACTAATTAACCAGGAGACAGGGCTGCAGACACAAAGGAACCAGGAAGCAGAGCTGGCGGTGAGGAGGAACCAGGAGACAGGGCTGCTGGCATATAGTAACTAGGAGACAGGGCTGCCAGCAATGAGGAACCAGGAAACAGGGCTGCCGATGACAAGGAACCAGAATATGGGGTTGTTGGTGATAAGGAACCGGGGGATGGGGATGCTGGTAACAAAGATCCAGAAGACAGGAATGCCAGCGACAAAGTCCCCTTTGAAGCAGCAGGAACCAACAGCGACAATGAACCCTAAGGAGTAGCAAACTCGTGTCTGGGCATTCTAAAATTATGTTTATATCTAATTTTAATGAAGTCTGCATGTAGCAGTGGCTCTCAACCTCAGTCACGAAGGTCCACACTGCCACGTACTTTTAGTGTTAACTGGTCTCAAGCACCTCTTTCAAACCAGGAACGAGGCTTGTTACGTAGTTGCTCATGTGCATTAAGAGCATGGAACGCACTAAAATGTGCAGGGGCCGAGGAGGTTTCACGACCAAAGTTGAGATCTAGTGCAATAAAGCAATATGTTAACTTTTACCTGTTTAATCCTAAAACTGCCTTGTAGCTCCTAACTGACAGTTTGTGGTGTTTATGGCAAGAAAGGCTAGAAGCATAAGAATATCTGGTCCTAAGACAAAAGAGAGACAGAGAAAGATATCTCAGTGTCTTGACCTCAAGTCTTTGCTAGTGAGTAAAAATCTACATTTTTGTATTGTATTGCTGTTGTTTCTGTGCCATATTGATCGATCAAAAGTGTAAGCTTGTCTTCACCACACGATTTCCACCAGGTGACCTAGCAGGTAGCTTGAATCCTAGCTGGGAGAAACTTCACTGATAACATCTGTACATCTGCAATGGCGAACCACAATAATCCCTAGGCCCTGCTGTTCCAGCCCCACAGGAAGTGTGAGGAGCTTCTGTGCAAGCATCACTTTCCACACGACAGCACTAGCAGCATGAAGTTCAGCAGGGTATTGTATCACTGGTCCAGACTTAGATCATAATGGGGTAAAAAGATGTTTTGGCAGGTAAAGCATCTTAAACATAGGCAGTACATCTACTGTTATCATGATGGGGCTGGTTGAAGATAAAATAATTAGGGAAAATTAATTTAGTGTACCCTTAAAAGTACATTTGAAACCTTTGAACCATTTACTTGTACAGTACTTGTTTTTATAAATTGTTATAAATTGTGCAAATATACCAGAACAGAGATTGTGCATTTATCACAATGAAGATTCTCTGCCCTGCTATATTGGCTCAATCATATTTATTGCTGTTTAACGCGGTTCTGGATTTTTTGCACAGAACTCTCTGCTGGTATGATACAGTACCTGTCAAAATACTGTATTCATCCTGGCTGTAGCTACTGTTGATTCCAATAAATGTTGTCTTGTCGTGGTCTTGTGTTTTTTTTTTCTTACACACTCTAGTCCTGTCTGCACTCATGGTCTTGTGGTGTTCTTGTCTGTTCTGTTCTGTTCATCCATGCTCCTGGAGGCACGCTGTTTCGTTTCACTGTGTGTATGTGGTCGAAATGACAATAAAAAATGACTCGACTTGACTTATTTTAAACATAAGGTATTGCTAATATGAATACTAGCAGTGAAAACATGAACATTTAAACTGTTAAAAAACAAAAATAAACAATACTAAATGCAAAAATACAAAATTTTTGGCGTGTAAAGATCAGTCAAGTAATGGAATCCTTCTATGTCAACCATTAAATACCAACAAGATGGAGAAGCCTTTGAATAAAAGTTTGAGTCCTAGCTGAGCTTAAGCTACTATTACACTAATCGAGCTTTGCTAAACTAATCATGACAAAGTTTCGCCACAAAACCAAAATTTCACCATAGAAATGAGAAACAAAACTGAAACTGAACATCTGAAGCTCTTCCTTTTTAGAACAAGACAATTGACAATGCACTCTAAACCTAAAAAAGTCTTTAATGTGAAAATGTATTAAGTTGTGAATACAAAGTAAGTAACCCTCATTAACTTATAATATTAAAAGTAAACTTCTAATAATAATTTAACAGAATACTAACCTGTTTTTTACATGTTAAGCATTACTTTAGTTTATTAAATTGTTCCAGTTTCAAAGTGTAATGCCAGCTTTGATCGCTTTATCACATGCATTGAATTGTATTGTCAGTTGTTTTCATAAAAATATGACCGATGACATGTAGCTTACATCTTCCTCTCTTTCTTTCTCAGATTTAAGGAATTCAGAAGTCCTGAACACAGAAAAGTCTGTGGATCTGCTTTGGGACAATGTCTACACTGTAAAAATGAAAAGTCAGCTCAATTTAAAATGACAAGGTGTCATGTTCCTCCTTCTCCAGGAAATGAGGGAAGGCGCAAACGCAGACTTCCATTGTTTTTCTTTATTTTAAACAATACAAACAGGCACACAGGCCAGAAACAAAACTCAAAAACTCTAACTGAAGGAAACAGGAGAAACACAAACCCTACTCAGCATGATCGACAACTGAGGTCCACCTCAAAACGAACTAAATACAAAACCTAAAACCCCACAAAACAATCAAAACTCAGAACATCTAATTTCTCTGAGCTTGAGTTAATTATACTTACAGTTCACTCAAAAGTTCTCCTAACTTGTAACAGTTTTTTCACTGGTAAACAGTTTTTTACTCAAAAGATTGAATTATTGAACTCTTACTGTCCCAACAGGCATTTCTTTCTCTTGTGCTTGTAGTTAAGGATGGCTGTGGCATCCCAGTCTCCTGGTATTGGGTGGAATGTAGCTCAGCAGTTGCTCATGTTTCTTTTTAAATTAATGTTTTACATTTAAAAAATCAATTACTTAATGTTACTACAAATGTTTTAACTTTTGAACAAACTATGATGCTTGATATGGGTGAACTCTAGCTGATTTAGCTGTGTGTGTGTGTGTGTGTTTTGATTTGATTCTCTTTGACTCTTTATTGAACCAACCTGAATTGAACTAAATTGTAGTTATGGCTCATTTTAAGAGGACCTTAACAGGAATCTCTATCCATGCCATTGGTAATGTACCACCACAGCAATCTGTGCATCATTAGGCTTCAGGTAGTAAAGGAATGTACAGTAAGAAATGTATTTTGATCTGTTTTTAATGAACACATGGATTTATTATTTATTATTCCTGCTCGTGAATGATTGTGTCTAGGGTCTCTGGGGAAATTAGAGAAATTCACAAATGTTTGAAAAGAGAGGAGAACATACGGATTTCCTAAGGTTTTAGAAGAGCACCAGTAAAGACTGAAAACAAAACACATTTATGAGCATGAAAGTAAGACACAACTGCCAGAATATGAGCACATATCATGTCTGGTAAAAGAGACATGCGCGATTACATACTGGGACCAAAATAGGTTTTACTATTGAATCTACTAGGGGGGTTTCCTACACTGGGACCATGAAGAATCATTTGTATTACATTCATGAATGCCAAAGCCAGGTGCTTGGAGAACACATGCTGATAGTTAGACACATGCTAGTAGTGGTTTTGCATTTGAAAAGCTCAGTGCCAGTGATGGTGCCATGATACCTTTCCCTTTTTTGAGCACAGCCAGGTTTAGTGGGATGCCTCCCATCATCGCAGGGCATCCCATTTCAGGAGCACATTGTGCTCATTAGAGACTGAGTAAATTTTGTAGACAGGCACAAAAGGAAGCTGCATGAGCATTGCTGGTTGGCTTCTGTCCAAGCTGGGACCCAGGACCCTGCTAGGATCAAGGGTGTCTTAAAAGTATGTCTGGAGGGAAGACTGCAGAGGGGCTTCCTACACCCCCCCCCCCCCCCACACACACACACACACACGCACACACACACACACACACACACACACACACACACACACACACACCCCGCCTCACCTGTGGAGAGCAGTAGGGAACTCGTGTCCAGCTGTCAGATCCAGTCAGTAGAAAGAGAGAGATAAAGAGGGAGAGAGAGGTGAAAGATGTGAGAGAGGGAGGTGAGGTGGGACCAAAGGAGGTGAGGAAGGATACACGGCTGAGAGAGGTATAGACCGATATTAGGGTGCGTGAGAGGGGCCCAGAGGGCCGAATGAACAATAAAGAGCAGAGCAGAAGGTTGATAGGGCCTCTTAAGACTCCCCAAAGAACAAAGCTAACACCTGCATGAAGGTGATGACACAGTGGGGAAGTCATGTGTGAAATATCTTCTTTTTTTCTCTCTCTTTTTTTTCAAAAGAGTATTTATTGCCATGTATTCACTCTTGAAAATAATGGCGCCAGAAAGGCGTCGGTTCCGTAGAGGACCATCAAAAAAACTAGAATGCATCTCTGCAAGAAAATGCAAAGTGCGATTGAAAGGTTGCTACGGTAACTGTGGATGCAATTAGGTGGTTGCTACGGTGTTCCTCAGTGGTTACTATGGCACTGCAGGTGGTTGGCAAGGTGTAGCTGGCTGATTTGCTATGGTGAGTGTCGTGGTTGCTATGGTGTTGTTAGGGTGTTGCTATGACGATCCAAGTGGTTGCTAAGGTGTGGCTAGGTGGTTATTGTGGTTTGGGTGATGGTTGATGTAAAAACATTAGATAAAATGCCATGGGTGCCAAAATTTTGCACAGAGGTACAAGTACTTTTGCGCAATGAGAGGGGGGTTCGTACTTTTGACCAAAGAGCAGAATACTCAGACTTTTGCTCTTTAGCCAGATTTGAACTTACAATCTCTATTGTTGAGAGGAGATACCTCAAATCTCCGAGCCACTGTCCCCTGACTCTTCAGCCCAGCACGTTACCGCTGAGCCATGGACGGGGGATGGATCAGACTCCATTAACAGCAATTATAAAGTCAAGGGCTGAAAACGGATGGGGTGGCTGACACAATGGAACAAAAGCTCACTTCAAACTACTCTAAATAATGGAAAGTTTAATTATTAATAACTAAAATGACAGTTACAAATGTTTTTTATTCATTTTTTTACCCCAAAAAAGTCACGTTTTCTTCTGAAATCGGCTAACTAAGTGCCTGCTGAGTAACTAACAGGGATAATTTTACCGTACTATGGTGTTACTTTCTTAAACCTGTCCAAAATCTGTACCAACTGGAAAACTCTGTTGTTCTTTTAGTATTGTATTTAGAAAGGCTCTACCCAGTAAAAGCAGTTCAGAAACAGACACTTTGAAAGAAAACCTTGATGAATAAAATGCAAAGCCGTTCCTAAATGACAGTCTGGTCTGTTTAAGTGAACTCGGGGCTCTTTCTCCTTCAGTTCAGAGGTCTTTATGTTCAGTGATCATATGCGTGGTGCTCATGTAATTAATAGACTTTTGCCTGCCTCGACAACATCTTTAGATTTTTGATTGTTTGAAAGTGGGTAAAATAATTTTCAGTAATATTATTGTGTGTTTGTGTGTATATATGCACATAACTACACATATAGATATACAGCCATGGAAAAAAAAGAGACCGCATGATTCTTTCTCTGGTTTCTTTGTAGTGCGTGTCTGTGTAAAATGTGCATGTCACTATTGTTTTATACACTACTGAACACACTTGATTCAGAATTCCCAACAAAAGCATTTCAAATAAAATATGAATAATTTAATATACCTTGGAAATGTTAAACTGCACAACACTCTTACACTATTTTACAACTGCAAAAATAAAAATTGTGAAGTTAAGAGCACAGTGTGTGTGACTATCAGAAAGTGAATCAGGAGTGAAGCTGCTTGTCACATCTCGACGTGCACGGGAAGTGAAGGCGAGGCGCAAGATGCAGGTTTCACAGGATGGATTTTTTAATACAAAAGACATGGACTCAGTAAAGTACAAAACAAAAGGCACAATGGCCTAACAGAAACTAAACTTAATTGCAGGCACATAAGGCGCCGGAAACGTGAGGGGATAAGTGAGGGTTGCCCAGCAATAACAAGAACTCAAAGAACTTAAATACAAAACACACACAGACAAGAACCAATCAAAAACCCAATCACTTAAACTAAACACAAGACAGCTGACAGACAAAAGACACAGCAGGCACCCACAAGATTCAAAATAAAAGTCCCCATAACTAAAACCAAAACAGCGGCCTCTACTGGCCACTGGCCGAGACCTAACAGTTTTGTGCTGCAGTCAAAGTATTCACTGGGTAAATGAGCTGCAGCGGTCCCATTATTGACCACAAACTTCTTTCTTTTTGGGAAATGTCTTTCCCTCAAGCTGAAATTCTGAGTTAGACTATCTGTGTGCTCATAGGTCAGTGGAACATGCGGTGGTCCTTTTCCACTGATTGAGGGGGGTCTGATTAATTGCGCTGCAACGAATGGGCTACAGTCAGTAACTGAAAATCTACAAAGTGTCCCTTTATGGTAACTGTACTTGAAAAAATTATATTGCACCTAAAAGTCGCCTAGTGAAATACGCTGCAGATTAAATTTCCTTTTCAAACGCCTATTATTGGCCATACATGTTTAAACCCATGAGGCCGTTAAGAGCTAGTTTGAATTGTACCAGTACTGAACTGTGGATCAGCTTTAGATCACAGCAGGGGATGATAAGAGATCGAGATCAATACTGCAGCTTCTGAGAAAGAGGAACTTCTTTAAAAGGGCTTTGGCTTTCCACATTTCTCTGTGCAGCACTTTCTGATTTAGTCCCATTCCTGGATTTAACTGCTCTTGCTCTACAAATGTAATTCTCCAGTGAGAAACTGAGAAATCTCACTGTTTCTTATGCAGCAATCTTTTAGCTCTAATGAACACGGAATATTAGTGTACTAACGAAATGTGATAAGTCATGACTACAGACCAAAGTAGGTGAGAATTGCTCCATTTGCACCAGATAAATAAATGATGCAACGTTTAGTCTTTCCAGCACATCACAATCGTGCTGTTCTTGAAATTCTTGCCGCAATCATAGCGGTGGGGTTCCCAACAGCCATGGGTGCCGGGGTCATTCGCTCGCCTGCTGTGATGAAAAGGCCTTACCTGGATGCTTGTGAAATTTTAATGAATAGTCTCTACCATCACCACCCTATCAAATGTCTTGCAAGATTTGTAATTAGTTTCGTGATGGAGCAACTCTGACTTGAACTCCTAACCTTTGTCTCAAAGTTGTAAAACTGCTTGATATTGAACTTCTTACCTAATGTGTTATCTTATTTAATATTGTGCTTATCACTGTCTTTACTACTTTCACTGTCAGCATCGTCCATAGGTTGACGGATGTAATGTTCACAGATATGAACCCAATTGTATAGCACATGGAATTGACGTTTAATGAATACCAAAGTTCACAAAGGCAAGAATCAATATCCAAAACGTAGCAAAGGGTCCAAAATCCAGTAAATCAAACCAAAAGGCAACAAGAACACATACACAAAGCAAAAGAGAAATCCAAAATCCAGAACAGGGTGATAGAAAACACAACAGAGAACCCTAGGGAAATTGAATGAGAAACACTCAGTAATTTGGAAAGGCTAGTATACTTCGGACAGAAGGACTGTTTCTTTTGTCTATATATACTCCTTGGCCTAAAACTCCTGATCTTCTAATTAAGGGTTTGTGCGAAACTCCAGAGCGGTTCTCCGGAGAGGGTTGTCTGTTTGTCCCCGACTCCAACTCCCATCTAGAGCCAAACCTTACGACAGGTTCCTCTCAGGACCTTTTTTAACCAATATTGCATCTTAAGTTTCTTTTTCCAATTATTTTTTCTCATTAACCCACTTTGTGTGTTTATGTTGTATTGATTTTTGTATTAAAGTGGTTATATTGGCCAAAATGACCGTCCCGTTTATTGATTGTGAGACCATTTTCCTTTTTTGGGATACGAAATAAAACCACCATTTCCTGCACATTCCCATCACAGCTGTTAGTGTAGTGCAGTGGTTCCAAACTCTGGCCCTGGAATCCCTCGCCTTGCATATTTTTATGCTATCCTGCTCTTACACTCGTATCCACTTGCGAAGGACTTGTTAATTTCGTAATTACTTATATCAGATGTATAAATAAGTGGTTCCAGGACCAGAACTGGGAACCACTGGGGAGGTGTGAGCACTTCTTTGAACTGCGATGAGCAATAAGCAATGAGTGAACTACGACCAACATCAACCATCTTGGCAAAGATGGTTTTGGAGTAATGTGTCGAATCCTGAGGCTGCTCAGCCATTCACCTCATGCTGGTTAGGGAAAAAGCAAGCGTTCAGTCTCTGTTTGGAGCTGCTTTCCCAGATCTGGCAGGCCCAGGAAATGCAGGGGAGGCTAGTTAAACTCTGGCAAAAGCATCGATTCATTTCTGACATGAGGTCAAATTTTCTGAAAGTATTTTGAATATTCCCTGTTCCCAATTCTATTTCTATGACCTGCCAAAAAACGAGCTCAGAAACAGCAACTACAGCAAACTGCTCAGGCTGGTTAGGCACATGATAAACATTCATGATTTATATTTGGAGACACACACACACACACACATGTACATATATATATATATATATATATATATATATGGTGCACTTGAATAATTCAAAGAACACAAGTCTCTTGTTCACTCTTAAACAAAATAGCAATAATTACCTTTGACGAACTTTCCTCATTAAATAAGATGAGATTCAGGTGATCAGTAATCAGTCTCTCATAAAGCAGAATGAGGTGCTTGTGTTGGAATTTAACAGACACTGGCATGGAATGGTTGTCACTCATAGAGATGCTGATTCTCTTATTTTTCTCTTATCTTCTGGTCTCTTATTTAAAAAAAAAAAAAAAAAAAAAATATATATATATATATATATATATATATGTATTTGTCTGTGTGTGATTAAAGGGTACCACAGCTTCATCAGTATTTCCTGTCATTAGGAAATAAAAGATTTCATATTAAAAAAAATGAATAATATGCATATTTATCATATTTATCTGCAAACTGTGTCAAAATGACTGAGACTGTAGCAAACCCTATGAACTAGTAAACTACAACATTTTGGGAAATCTGGGTGGTAAGTAATTATTACAAATACCACATGCTACTTTTCCGTTGGTCTGTTATTTAGGCTTTGTAAGGTTGTTATATAAGGAGTGTGGAGGAGGCTTGGATTCTGACATGTAGACACATAAAGTGGCAGCCAAGCAACACTTCAAATTCACACACCTAACCAAACACGCACACTCACGCACACACACACGCACAACATGTAGGCGTGTGGCTGCGCCGTCACATAGGCAGCGAGCGCTGTTGCAAACTTGGACTGGCACTGCGAACGAGGAGCGAGCCTGGATGTGTGCTTGATTAAATTATAATTCGATATTTAACCATTTATTATGAGAAAGCCTGTCACTCTTGCATGGTTTTGGAGAACTCTGGCAAAACCAGGAGAAACCATGGCACATATTCTCACATAGTCATACAAGATTGCCAAGACAACTGTAAAATTTATGCAAAAGGTATTCCAAACACACAGTTGCAAGGGGCGAGCGATGGAAAGGACCAGTTCAGATTAAAAAGACCTTTGGTCTCGCTTGCCTGGGTGTCGTCTTTGTCGTTTGTGCCACCTCTCCAGAACCCAATCTGAGAAAAAAGGGATTGCATCTTGGAAGCAACGAGTCACATGCTTTGAAGCAACCAACCCCTCTCTCTAAACAGCTTTCACTCACAGGAACACCACATATTTTTTTTCTTCAGTCATTGCAGTTAAATGTAGCTTGAAATTGGCATGTCGTTTTTTGCCGGGAACAAGTGTTTGTGGCCCAGCGACCATGAAAGCAGCCGTTCAGATACATTTATTTGCACTGACCCTAAATTAAATATGAACTTTTACTTCTTGCAATGGTATATTTTAACCAATTAGGAAATACATGACTAAATCAACACAATGAATAAAGAAACCAATGACCTTCTATCTTACCTTCAGTGTCTGTGCAACATAAATACCTCACACACACTCTCACATCTTTAGGTAACATTAGAATAAATGCAAACAAATGAGAAACAAGTCAAACAGGTTAAGTTTTTTTTGCTTTAAAAACAGAGAATTGCTCGATGCTCGATGCCTCCAGCCACTGTATGCATTGAAATTCCATGAGCATCACACCTGATTTAATTTAATGAAGGACTGATTGAGCCAAACAATTTGATGGGAACTGCAATTAGTACTGGGCTTCAACACAGAGATGTCTAGGAATGGTCACAATGGCATACATAAAGTCACTATTTACTGTATTGATGTTATTTGTATTTATTCCAATATTAGTATATAAAAACACTACACAGTGAAACTGCGTGTAAATGTAGTTTTGTCAGTATAGTGCCTGTTCATTATTATTGCAATGTTGGTCTTTGCTATTCTGATATTACAGTATTTAATGCTACAATATGCAAATGAGCCTTTAAAGGGCAAACAATCACAGCTCCAGATGAGTGTTACTGTGTGTTTTGATGAATCGAGGTGTTCTTTCAAAAAAAGTGAAATTACTTTGGCCAATCTTGAACTATTAAAGATTCTTACATGACCATTTTCCACGTTTACCCCTAAAAAATAAACAGGCTGTTTTTGTTAATGTGCTTTTATAATTAATATATGTAAATGATTTCATTTCCGATTGCCTGTCCTGTTTTGCACCTTATTTAAAAGGCAGCAGAAGCAAAATAAATCCTTTGAAATAGTAACAAAGAGACAAATGTTTTGTACTTTTTTGACTGAGAAGTGTTTTTTTTTCTATTATATGAGTCATTTAAAAATTTACTTGAACCATTATCACACCACAACACTTGGTTAAAGCTGTAGCAAAGAAATTACAATTCAAGTACTGAGGCATTCCAAATCCCGCCAAGTTCATTTTCTGCGGTCCCTTGATTCGTCAGGCTGAACCTTTTCCTTTTACGGTAAAGGTCAGTTAGCAGTGGCATGCCGGTTAAAAGCTTTTGTTGTTGTTCAAAAAGGGCTCTGGAGAGGTGTTGAATACACAAAGGTTTCCGTAAGACAGGCGAGCGGGAAGAGCAAAGCCACAAGAGTTTGACTGGAATTGACTGAACCAGAATAATTGTATCGATTTAATTGTCTCAGTTTCCACCCCTTGCGACCCTTTGTTGAAAATCAATTGTTGAAATCTTCTCCCAAGCCATACATTTGATGGAAAGGTTGATCTTAGTATAACTATACGACACACCTGATGATGAAGTGTGATCAGGTTTAGATAATAACTGTATACGGAGGTACAGAATGGAATTGATACTACTGTATTATTTTAATACTATGATTTCTGGGTTTTTTTTTTCTCTTCTTCTTCCTATTATTATTATTATTATTATTATTGTTATCACTGACATAGAGCTAGAAGGCCTAATGGATAGTTGACTGTAATTGTACACCAGCAGTGAGGACCAGTATGAAGACAATGACCAGCTGTAGGTGAATGTATAGCATCCCTGGTTCAAATAAAACATTTTGTGTATTTTAATGCTGGGCAATGATTAAAATTTTTAATCATGATTAATCACATGATTTTCTGGGATTAATCACAATTAATCATATTGTTAAACGCAAAATTCAATAAGCAATTCAAAAGTAGTGTATTGCACACTTTTGTTTTAAAAGTACAATAACTTTTGTACAATAACATTTGTACAATAACATTTGATTTGCAAAAAAATGTAAACAAATAAGGAGCTTTTTAACAGCAGAGTTCCCTTTAACACAGTTACAGTACAAATATTTCTGCAAATCTCAATTTAAACATTAATGTAATCAAATCAAATATACAACCAAAGCTATTTGCCATGTTTTATCTAGTTTATTATAGAAAACAAGTTCCTCTCAGAGTCCAGAGCCACGATCAGAGGATTATAACAGGCCCCTTGTTTTCTTTTTTTCCTGATTAGGTGCGAGCAGAAACATTTTTGTTTTTTCAGAGAACATTTTTGTTTTATCATGTGTTAATGCATGTAAATATTGCAATAGCACGATAATAACGCATTAACTTGCCCAGCCCAGTTTATTTTACTCTAGGTGAAGGGAAGTTTCCAGAAACTCTCAATAAAAGTAAAGTGGTCTCTTATAGTCACGCATAAACACACCCCAGCACAGCACACAGTGTAAAATTCTTTCTCTGCATTTAACCCATTCACCAAATAAAGCAGGGGGTTGCCACCAACAAGGGGCGCCCGGGGAACAGTGGGGATGGTACCTTGCTCAAGGGAACCTCAGTGATATCATTACCTGTTAGGATTCAAATCCACATCCTTCTGAGTGCAAGGGCAACTCCCTGACCACTAGGCCACCACCTGGCACAAAACAAACTTCAATTTGCCATTTTACTGCAAATTCTGCAATATTTCAAGGTTCAAGGTTACTTTATGGGCATCAGCAGCCGTGAACACATACAGTTGATGAGACATTTCTCCACAGATCACAGTTAAACATTGACATTCATCAGAGTGGACGTTCTGTCAAAAGTGATACAAACAACACAACGAATAGACACCACAACAATGTAACGGTAAAGTAATGTAACAGTACAGTGTGAATGGGATGTGTGACTAGTGTTGCACCATTAGTATGATTATTACACAGGTGGCAGTTACAGCATTGGGCAAAGTGCAATGGATGACAGAAATAATACAATAAACAGACAATACAGCTATGTAAAAAAAGTGTCACAAGGGTGTAACTGATTTTACCAAACTTTTTATGTAGGGTTGATGTATTATTTTCTGTAATGTGTTCAATTTCAGGTTTTTAGCTGAGCAGACTCACTTAGACAAACTGCACCACTAAAGCAGAATGATCCATTGGGTCAAAGCTTTATAACTGTTCATGTGCTTGTGTCGCGCATGCTCAAGTCCTGTGCATGTCTCTGAGAAGAACCTCTAAAAAGCTTGTCCTTACTGCTTTCCTCAGGTAAGAATGAAAAGTGGAACCTGTAAATGTAAATATTTGCTCTTATATCTTAGTCGACAACATGTTGCTTGTTCACGTTTTAAAGTTAGTATTGGGTAGAACATAGTTATGTAGAACATGTAGAACATCTAGTCTAGCTAGCAAGTAAGTTAATTTACATAGATTGCTCGTTACTAGTCACATGTGATTATTATTATTATTATTAATATATAAATAGTATTTTGTGTTAGCTAACCATATTATGCTATTTTTGTCATGATTACAGTCTACGGCCACTAGGGGCTGTCCTTTGACTTCTTAAGTTCCCTTAGTGGGTGTGACCTAATCTCTGTTCGGCTGTGAGAAAAGGACTCCCAGCTGGACAGAGATTAGGAGTTAATGATTGACTGTCTGCTCATTGGTCCTCAGTTCATGCACTTTAGTTCAGACCCTAGTTTATCTTATCTGTCGTCCCTCACCTTACTCTGGTCGATGTCTTCCTCAGTTCTCCAGTTTTCATGTCCTGGCCTTCGTGTTGTTTTCTGTTCTGTTCTGTTTTGGTTCTAATAAATCACTTCGGATGGATGTCAGCGCCTGTACCTCCTTTTCTCTGTCTGGACATGGCTGATGTGTGACAAGTTCCTTTTGAATGAATGGCAAGAACCGCAACAACAAGGGCACGACGCGCGATTTTTGAGTTAGCTGTTCAACTAACTCAAAAAATAAGATAAGATAAGATAAGAAAGAACTTTATTCATCCCGAGGGAAATTCTTTTGTCATAAACATGCTCAATGCAGCAAAGGAACAAGAGGAATAAAGATATCCAATAAGAATTTAAAAGAACCGAACAGTAGAATAGTGCAAATAATATCAAAAATAGAGAAATAGAGAAATGGGGAAAAGGTGCTCTGAATATGTACACGGTTGTTTAAAAAAAAAAAAAATTCTGTTGGTCTTTCATCCACATGCAAAATGGATTTCAGTTAATTGAGTTTTTGCAATACTCCAAGGTGAACAGTGTCAGAAGCTGGTTTAACATGCTGTGGACAGCCATTTTTGCATTTTATATGGGCACAAATGTTTTAAAGTAGTGCTTGTGTGGACGGGATTGTATTGTAAAAACAACAAAACTAACGCGTAAGTAGCTGTTAGTAGTGGCTCGCCAACGACTAATATCGAACTTTCTCTTTTCCCCTCCCGTACATCCGTCCTAAAATGGCTACATCACCCCAATCCACAAAATCCCATCCCATTTAATACTGGCCTATCTCCAGCCTGACTATTCCCGCCCTGACACCTCCTCCCAATCAAAATCAATTTTAATAACAGGTGACATGGGGAAGGGGTTTTACACACCCACACTTTTTACTACCAACTGCTCAGACAGACATGGGAGGTGAACACAGAAAACGAGTTGGGAAAGTTCCTCGGCGTCACGATATTGTTTTAAATAGTAATGTTACTATTGTCATCAAACCACACAGAAGGAAGATATTTTGATAAAAGAAAGCATATTGGGTATGTGCATGTGATGTTTGCAGTGTGTCTATAAGATGTTATATCAATTAACATTCAATATAAAAACTCGGCCTCTTTATAGTGGCAGTGCACATTATAAAGGGGATATAATGTGCCATTTGCCTGCCTGTTAAAAGTCCCATGACCTGCTGCTTTTGTATGCTTTTATATACGTCTTAGTGGTCCCCTAATGCTGTATCTGAAGTGTCTTTCCAAAATTCAGCCTTGGTGCAGAATTACAGCCACTTCGAGCCAGTCCCACAATGAGATTTCCCTAGGACGTGCCGTTTCTGTGTGTGTAGCTTTAAATGATAATGAGGAGTGAGGTGGGGCTAGGTGGTGGGTGTGGGAGGGGCCAGCTTGCGGCCACGGTACCATACTCTATTGCAGACCTGGGCATTTTACGGCCCGCGGGCCGCTTATGGCCCTTTGGGTATCCCTGTCCGGCCCGCGGTATGTCAGTCATAAATACAAATAAATAATGATGTCCAAAAAAATCGATTCTCAGATTCTTCGATATCATTTAGAACTGGTATCGATATTTAAATGCCAGTTTTGCATCTGCCAGTTCACGGAAATCGCTGGCAGACTAAGACAATTTTCAACAGGCATTGCAGTGGGCAGTCCCTACCCCCGGCTACCTGGAGGACCCAATGTTTACATGACAGCCGGGTTCAGGATTTAAAGGTGCGTGGCGCTATTTTTCCTCAGTAGAGACCAGGGGACGCTCTGGGGGTGCTCTGGGGCTTTGGAGGCCCGAGTCTCTCCCCCTGGCTCTCTATTGAGGGAAAAAAGTGGCATGCACCTTTAAAAACAGCTGTCAGAGCATTTTGCTCCGTAGCGCAGCTGGGAAACAACCTAGCGCCGCAAAATTTTACAGGGAACCTCACAAGGCCGGTCGCGAAGCTCTCCTCCAAAGAGAACCGGCGCGACGGCCCCTGAGCACACTTTACATTATTTATTAAAAAGTTCCTGTGTTTGTTTTTTCTCTCCCTGTAGTATTGAAAATAGTATCGAGTATCGAGCACCATCCTTAGTATCGGTATCGAGTTTCAGTGTCATGACAAGCCTAATAGCAACTTATCAAAATATAATTTACTGCTTTTTACAATGGGAGAAAATTAATATTGAGCCGAACTAAGTTCAAGTTATGGTTGGTTCGGCCCTCCA
The DNA here is from genome assembly GCA_037577275.1 of Bryconaethiops microstoma. Taxonomy (NCBI): domain Eukaryota; kingdom Metazoa; phylum Chordata; class Actinopteri; order Characiformes; family Alestidae; genus Bryconaethiops; species Bryconaethiops microstoma. Next base: position 2,492 of record JBBJLS010093504.1, on the reverse strand, counting down.
ACACAGTTCAGATTTTTCATGTTGTCCCCTGTAGAAATTAATTGCCTAGCCCTGTTCTAATGTATAGCGATGGCTCGTAGACACGTAAACGTTCAAGCTCTCCAGTTTGACACAGAATCTGATCCAGATGGAGAAGCACCTGAAGAAGCTGAAACTCAGCGACTACAGCAGGACATCTCCGAATTGTTAGTTCAAAATATTGTGTCTGTGTACAGTAATTTAATTGGTTTGTTTACTCTGTTCCAGTTATTATCAGGTAGCTAACGCTAGCCTACATTGCATTTCATGTTTCTCTGTTTTATGCTCATTTGTACATCTAAGCACCGAGCAACTGCCACGCTTCAGTCATTTGCAAGCCATGATGTCTCTAGAAGAAAAAGTGGTCTGTAACACGATCGCATTGACAGTCAGTGGAACTAAATTTTTAGGGGAGTGGGGGCGAAATTCTCTGAGCGGGCAAAGCATGAGAAAGGGGAGGAAACCTTTAGCTTATGACGACATAAGGGGAAAAATCCAGATTAGGCCGTCTGAGCTGTCGCTCTCTCAATGGCAGAGCAGGACGATCAAGGTACTCTTTACATCTATCGCCATTTCTAGCCACGGCAGGACCATAGGCAGGCTAGGGGAACTGGTATTAATGTTAAAGTGAAATTTTCTTGCCATGGGACCTTTAAACAATGTATTTGAATATTATAGAAATTTGCCTTTGTTGCAGGATCAGTAGCCACCAGCTAACCAGTCTACAAACTTCATGATTATATGGTAAGCCACATCCTTTTTGTGATTGTTTTTCTGATTTCACACATCACATTTTAAACTTATGAAATGATTGCTTATAGGTGATGAGTTCATTTCAGGTGCTTTGTAAGTAGGGAAGTCGCTAAAATGAGCAGTGCAGATGGGCTCCAGAATTAAGGCCCCCCAAGCCCACCGATTCCTCTGAATTTACTATTTTTATCTTTTACTGTTTACAATATAGACAACAGACGTCACAGTAAAGAGGGAGTTGCTGCTGAAATCACCCATGTACCTTGGTGAAGATGTTGACATGCCTGTCAGAGTTCTTGGTATATATACAAATCAGATTTGTATTTTTCTTCCAAGTTCTGTTTTCCTGCTTGAATTAACCCAAACTATAAAACAAATCACAAATGGGCCTCAATTAATATTATATAAGTTTATTAATATTAAATAATTGTTAAATAGAATTCATAGAAGGTGCTTTCCAAATGCATAACGGTTACCGGAACACCTGGTCTAATGGGAGAATGAGTTTTTCACATAAGCTGTATCACTGAATGGAGTAGAGGATCAACTTCATTGTTTTTTGTTTTTTTTCACAGAATACAGAAAATGCCCATAAAGAAGTCGCACAGGAAGCCATGAGGATCTTTGTGATCCGAGAAATTGACCGTGCTGGCCAGCCACCTGTGGACATTGCAATTGTCGTGGATATTGGAGAAGTGCTTAATCAGCCGACTTCTGTGGCATCTGCTTGTGCCTTAACCTTTGGCCTTATGTACACGCTCAACTTGGAGTACCCTGAAGGACTTCAACACACACTTCAAGCAATCCAAAAAATTCCTGAGCTTGATGCAAAGAAGATGTCAAGCAAAGTGCATGCTCTGAACATAAACGCCAGTCACTTTGTTGACAGCCAGTAAAAGCTCCTCGGAATTGCACAGATTTGAGATTTAAGGTTTTTCCTTTCATGTCAGTTGTTCATTTAATCACTTGTTAAGAATAAGTTTTACAGCAAGCAATTTTAAAAGGTTTGAAAATGTATAACTACATAATTGCATAGCTGATTTTATTTTATTTTTCTGTAAGGATGTATGGGAAGCTGTTGACTTTTGTGGCTTATTTCTGTCTTATTTTTTGGCCAATCAAGCTTTTAAATGGGCACTCAGCTGGAAATAGGTGTCAAGGGCCTGGTATAATAGCATGTTTGTTTGTGCTGTACTAGGGGGGAAAAAGTGTTACCTGACATGTTTAATGTGAAATGTTTAAAACTGTACATATAGCGATTCATGCAAGTAAATAGCAATTTGTGCTAGAATGCAACAATGCGTTGTAATAAAGTGGAATGTTGAAGCAAACTGGCTTGGTTTATTTAGTTGTTTCAAATTATATTCATTAGTTGAGCATAAGCAGGTTTATTGGTTTTAAATGCAAAAATCTAGTCTATTAAACTGACTACTTTAAGTTGAACTGACTTAAAAATGTATGTTAATCAAACTTGAAAAAAATTATTTTCTTTGGTTTTCGTTTTCTTTGGTATAAACAGGTAAGTACAGTAATAAATCAGTGTAATTTTTAAATCAAAATATAGTAAAATGTAGGAGTAATCACCAGTATTTTTTACATCAATAATTTACTGTTCATCAGCGGCGCGTCTTATTCAGGGTTCTTCAGGAGGAGTACTGTACGTATTCAAGGGTCTTCAGGAGGAGTACTGTACGTATTCAGGGGTCTTCAAGAGGAGTACCGTA
>JBBJLS010093382.1:0-21715 GCA_037577275.1 Bryconaethiops microstoma | reverse complement strand
ACACACACACACACACACACACACACACACACACACACACACACACACACACACATACACACACACACACACACACAGGCACACCTAAGGGCCAGTTTAGCATCTCCAGTCCATCTGATGCGCAGGTCTTTGGGCTGTGGGAGAAAACCACGAGAATCCAACAGAAAAAAGAAAGAAAAAGAAGATCAGGAATTAAAGTCAGAACTTTCTTGCTGTGAGCTGACAGCACTACCATACTGACCAGCATGTAATCATGTTACAGCCAATACTGAAAATACATAGTCAAAATGTTTTCAAATTGTTTAAAACTAAAATATACTTTGAGCTTTATATCTGTCAGGTTTTTGCAGATGACCCAGAGCTGTTCAGACTCATTTTTCCTTCCAGAAACTAACTTTTCATGCTCTGGTCATATCCCAATATATAAAATCATGTCTTGGCCACTCAAACACCCAGTTCCACTTTGAAATGTGTCACATTAGGGAAGAAAATTGCATCCGGATTCCTCACTCTGGTTGACTTCAGATTTGTTTATCTAGTTTAGATCTGTTCTGACTTATTAAACCTCAGCAAAATGTAAGGATTGTGAAAATGCCTTGTGTACCATGATTTTATGTTTTTGTCATATCACCCTTCTTTCATGGCTACACTGCTCTGTTGTGCCGAAACCCCAGCCAGCTATCAAACTCACTCCTGCAGATGCGAAACTGGCCAGTGCCACAGGTACTTGGAGATGAGTGCTGTCCTGCTGTTTCCTTACACGGCGCCAAGCAGATGTTCTGCATTTTCATTTTCAGAATTTGGAGGAAACAGCAGGAAAGGCTTTGGAGTTGTACGGTGAATCAGACCAGGCTGTCAAGAACCAAATTCCTGCAGTGGACCAAGGCTGAGGTCGAGAGGGAACGTTGGGCTCGAACCCGGATCTTTTGTTTTATTTGGCACATATGGAACGATTTATGATGTCCATGAAAAAAATCAATGCCAGTAAGAATGTTTAAAAATGCACCACATCAGTTTTAAAGCGAACCACAGTCCTGTTTTCTGATACACTAACCCTTCCTTTTACATACTCACACACGCACACACCTATTAAAGACAACACAGAGGCTGCCTTCGTTTTACAGCCTTCAAAACCCACACTTTAATGCACATGCTTAAGTTTCATTACTTCACAGTACGTTAATTACCGGCTTTGGATTCTGTGCTCCTTCTCTGTAATGGTTATGAGATTATCATAAAATCTATTTTTATCAGAATAATATAAACAGCAGTAATTGCTTCCTAATTATTTGCCAATTCTTGCCAGGAAGTGCAGTGTAACACTGATTTAACAAAGGTGAGAAGGTGAGATAAAACAGCTGGAGGATGACGCAAGACACGACTCACAAAAAATTTTAAGAAAATCTGCCAGCCAAGTGAAAAACATCTGATCTGAGAAAAGTAAGTAGAAATTAGCAAAATGAGCTAAAAAATTTAAATAAAAAAAGATTTTCTACCTTGAAACACCCTACTTCCTCCCAATTGCTCAGTGCTGCTCCTCCTACTGACCTCTGCTGCCCCTAGTATTCATTGTTGTACTTTATTACCCCTGCTGTACCTTAGTGCCCCCTGGTCTACCTTAGTTCCTACTGTTGTAACTTAGTGTCTCCTGCTGTACCTGAGTGCTGCTCCTGCTGCTCACTGTTGCTTCTGTTAATCCATTGCCCCCTGTACTCACTGCTGTACCTTATTGCCCTGCCCCTACTGCCACCTGCAGTCCCTCCTACTGCTCACTGCTGCCACTCCTATTGCCACCTACTGCTCACTGCTGCCCCACTACACCTTACTGCCCCACGATATAATGTTTTTCAAAAACATGATTCATTAACATCCATATAAACACTCAGAGACACATGGAGTTTCACTGTGGGTTGATCAAAGTGAATAAAACGGCTGTATTTGTGTTGGAGATGGTTCCATTCACCTCCACTGTAAAGAGATCAGAGTCCCTACAATGAACCGTTTCACATGAAACACACTCTAGGTAATCTTCTGAAATTTTGAAAAACAAAGTGAATTTCCTTTTAAATATTAATGCCTGAAAAATGTATACTATGATAGTCTTGGTAAATTGAGAAGAGCTAGATGATGATCCAGATGCTGGTGGAGATTTCTGGGCATCATTAACATCCACTGTGACCAAACTATTACGAATCATCTGCATCTGTTTTCCTAACATGAGCTGAAGGGAGTGAATCACAAACACATCCTCATAAAATAACCAAATATTCATTAGAAAGTTTTTCCTTTTAGATTTAAGACCACAGTATTCAATCGGGCCTGAATTGATTGGTAGACTTAGAAAATCTGCTAACTGCTAAAGCACCTGCCCACTAGCTACTCTAGCCCTGTCACTAACTGCTCACAGATCCCCAATTAATTGCTCACAGCCGTCCTCACTAACTACTCACAGACATGCCAACTAACAACTCACAGCCCCACCCCCTAACTACTCACAGCCACACCCACAACCTACTAACAGCCCCACCCAGTAACTATTCGCAACCACACCTACCATTTATTTACAACCATGCCCACTAATGGCTAACATCCACACTCACTAACCGCTCATAGCCTTGTCAACAAATGCATTTAAATTCACCTCACCTCACAACTAGCTATGTAAAATCACGTTTGTGGGTGGAGCCTGAAGAGTGTAATTTAAATATACAGGTTTATGAAAATCGTTCAGCTCTGACTGTGGATCAATACATCAGATAATTTGTTTGCAGGCCAGAGAACACTTCACTTTCAGTTACATTACCAGGTCGAGCTTGCTCTCTCTCTGTCTGGATGTGTTGGTCAGGCTTAATCAGAACAAGCAGTAAATTATTCAGTCCTGCTTGTGAAATAAAGGCCAGTGATTGTCCTTTTTATTCTCTCTCTCTCTCTCTCTCTCTCTCTCTCTCTCTCTCTCTCTCTCTCTCTCTCTCTCTCTCTCTCTCTCTCTCTCTGCTTCAGGTTGCCTGCCTCACTTTATCTCTTTCCTTCTCTTTCTGCATTATTAACTTGCACCCATACGTATGTCTCCATGGCAGCACGTGTCTCTACTATATTGAGGACTTTGCCTCTTCTTTTCACCTCGCCTTCTCTCTCTCTCGCTCTCTCTCACTCACTCATTCACACACACATACAGACACAGAACTCTCTCATTTACAACCTTTGCTTTATCTCTCTCTTTACCATTCTCTCACACAAACACTCATCCAGCCACCCTAACACACACATACACACACACACACACACACACAGTTCTTTCTCTCATTCATAGCCTTTGAACATTTCAAGGTCACTCTAAAAAAGATGGGTGGGCAGTGAAGGGGAGGGGACTTTTTTCCACCTCCATTCTACTTGTCCTCCCTCCATTCAGCACTGCGGAATTTAAACAGGTCCAGATTTATTCCTATTTATAATAAAAAAAGATGTAGTAGTTTTCCAGGAGGGCAGCTTAAAAATGTTGCTCTTCACTTTGACATTAAATTGAGTAACAGGTAAAACATTGACTTACTAAATCAGTAGGTGTGTCCAGATCCTTCTTTAAACATTTTATTACAAGAAAACATTATAAATATTTAAATGCACCTGACTGTTTTTGAAGTGTTACAATACACACTGCAAGCGCATTTTAATCTCAGCAGCACAGATTCACCACATCCTCTCCCAGTTTTCATTTATGCAAACTGTTCTCTCTCATTTACTGGACTCTTATTCCAGCTTGTCCCTGCACCTCAATACATCGTTCTCTAAATGTTCTGCTTTCTTTGGACTGGATATCATTTTGGCACAATTTAGAAATCATTATCCTCTTGAAGAATGAAATTTTGTCCAAGGACAATACCAGAAGAAATTGTATAATGTTGAAGTAAGAACTGAGTAAGTGAATGTGCACTAAAAACAGACCTTATAAGTCTCTTCAAGCCAATAGTTTTTAACAGTTACTATGTGAGTTTTTTTGCTTGTGTGCTAGTGTTCCACACTAAAATTCAATAATCCATTACTTTGTATTGTATTCACTCTGGTTGTACTGCCTAACATCTAAATATCTCCTTGCCAGTGAGAACATGTTCATCTTGACACTGGTGATACCTTGTTACTTTGACTTGTTCAACAGGATGATTATGTTTGTTGTACAACAGTGTGAGCTGTGGTGTCTATGGATACATTTCTATAGTAGTTATGAATGAATATGGCGAAATTATAAATACTCAACAAAGACAATTCATATAATCATATAACCAAAGCACCAGCCTGTCAGGGTCATTCACCAGTGTTTCTTTGACGCATGTCAGGTGGCACAATGGTGGCACAAAATGATCTGTTTCAGAGCGTCAGACAGCGAGTGTGTGTTTCTTGGCTGTGTGTGTTGTGCTGTTGAGTGCCCTGGATGGCGCTCCCTCTGTCCATAAGTTGGTGCACTAGCTGCTGAGTTTAGCACGATTCAGTTACTGATGGACAAAAATATAATTTAAAACTGTGTAAAGACGATGGTGTATCCACTATAGTGCTGAATCTCCATTAACCTGCAGTGTTGCTCAGCAGAAGCATTCAGTCTTGAACATGCCAAAACATGCCAGTGTGATGGTTTAATGGAAAGTAGTCAAGTGGTACAACCGTTTAACACCACACTCAGAAGGGTTAATAGTCCTTAGTGACCCAGTACTGGCCTCATACCCCTCACATGCAGGACTTTAAATGTAAAAATGGGTTGTTTTAGGTCAGCGGGACACATTTTTGTAGAAGTGTTTGGCTCAGTTGTCGCCTCCTTGCAGCATCACCACTTTCCTGACACGTCTCTGACCTGACTCGCCTTTTGTACGTTGAGGCTGTTTATGCTTCAGGCACTTGGAGCCCGTCTACGGGGTTGGTTCTAGATGTACCTACACATGAAGGAGTGTCTGATTCTGGAGACTAGTGAGGACACTGGAGATGCTCAGTTTAGTTAATTCAAGCTTTCTAAACTAGTATATCAGCAACTGGTTCTATGGTTGTTTAACTGGCTAAAAAAATGAATGCAAAAAGCTTTAACGGAAAGTATTTTAGGGTCATTTCTATGGTTCATCACCTGTTTCCCTTTCCTCATCACCAACACTGCAGGTCAGAATTTGGGCCCGACCTTGGAATAAAAAACAATTTGCTCTTTCAAAATGTTTACAACAAAACATTAGAAATAATTATATCAAATGTAATTGAGTGGTTTAGAAGGGTTACAATATACACCGTAAGTGCAGTTTAATGGACGTGAACATTTTCTGTATGAGTTTCATCAAGATAAATCCACTTGCCTTTATTTACATTTACAGCATTTAGCAGACGCTTTTATCCAAAGCGGCTTCCATCCTCTAACTACAGGAGACATTCTCCCGGGAGCAACTTGGGGTTAAGGGTCTTGCTCAGGAACAAGGTGGTGGACAAGTATCCTACCCAAGTATTATAGCAGCACAGATTCACCACATCCTTTCCAGCAACTTTTGGAAACAACATGTGTCCAAACCCTCCCAACCTTTTCAAGGAGCAAACAGTTCTGTCTGATTAGCTGGACACTCGTTAAGAATTTGTAGGTCCAGCTCATCCAAGCAGCTCAAAAAAAGTATTTTCTTTAGACTGGAAATCATTTTTGCACAATTTTGAGGAACACTTGCAATCATTATCCTATAGAAGAATCAAATTTTTGTCCAGTGATAAGTAAACTGGGAATATTGTGTAGTGTTGAAGAATTGAGTGATACCAATAATTTGGCCCTTTGTGGTTAAATGTATTAGAGGCTACATAATATTGAAACCCAGTCAATTTGTTTGAAGCATTTCTGTTTTGTTTTAATTAAATTTTGAAAGTGCAGCTTATGATTTATTTATTTTTTAATCCAAAGGTTGGCCCAATACTTCTGGCCTGAAGTGCAGGTCTTGTCCCCATCATCTACATAAATGGCATGGTATTTTTTTTACAAAACATTTTCCTTCTCAAAGTTATTTTTTTATTCCCTTCATTACACCAATGCTAATTCTTATTAGCCTCTGTATGAGAATCACTATATTCCATTAACACCAAGCTAAGTGAGGCATCCTATTACCTTTCCACACTGGATGTAATAATACTTGTATCCACTGTACACAAACAAGCAAAAGTATTTTTACACAGGGTATGTTTAGTATAGTACATAATATATATTCTCTATAAAATAAAGAGTCAGATCTCATAGATTAATCAGAATCAGAAAACTAAATTGAATCCCAGAGAAAACTTATGCTATGACACACAGACACAGACCCCAAAACAATATAAATTATGATATAAGGTCAAAATGAAACTCTCCAGATATGCTCTGAAAATACTTAATGCTAAATATACTATACTATGCTATATGCACAACATGCTGTTATCAGTAAGAGAGGTGGATATAAATACTAAAAATAAATAAATACAATTATGCTGAAGTAGTTTACTAATTAACACAAATAATGGTTTGTAGTTGTGCTCTATACCAAGACTGTAATTACAAGTAGTAACAGACTGTTAATACATATAATTAATGATAAAATAAAACTTTTGCATGGGTTCTTAGATATGAAGTACCTCAACACAGCCCATTAATTGTATATTGTTGCAAGTGAATGTTTGTGTTAAATCAGTTTATTAGGGGGGGTGTTACATTTGGTCCACAGAGAAACATTAATTTAACAACACAGGGTGGGAAAACTGATTATATGCCTTATCCACATATTGTTTTAGAAGATAATAATCCATAATACTTGAACACTTGGGGTCCAGCCTGCACTAAATGTTCCAGTTTTCCTGCTGACTAGAGGTGGTAGTTTTCAGTAGATGGAAAGAAAAATGCTTTTCATATCTTCTCTTTTTAAAAAGTCAAGGCCATGTCTTAAGATGTCAAACTGCAGTAGTAAATGAGAGAAATAAAAGACAGGAAACAGAGAGAAAGAGATAGATGGAGATGGCATCATCCAAGCCTTCATGTTTTAGACCATGTGGGGCTTATTTAACATGTCCACTCCTGCTGAGTTCTGTTTTTTAGAGAAGGAACCATTATTTCACGGAACCATGACAACACAAAAAAGAGTTTAAATGTTTATATTCATGATTCAAGATTCTTTATTTATAAGTTACTTATGTAAGGTTAAATGGTTCCCATCAAGTCATGGAGAAACCCCTATATATAGTTCTTTAAAGAATATGGGACGAAGAACAGTTCCACTACCGTTATGCCACTGTTAGCGCAGAAGAGGGTGGGTACACTACCAAACATTTTAGCACACACTGAGAATTTCTACATTTGCACGTTACTCAGTTAATATTTGTTTAAAAGTACTCTCAGTATTCCTTGTTTACGTAGGTCACTGTGTGGGTGAACAAACAAAAAAGATTCCTCTGAAACTGGTCAGGTCTGGTGATCCACATTATAATTATAAAAATCTGACATTTTCTGGCTAATAAAGACTCAAAAGATGAACATACTGTAAATGTATTTGTTAGCAAAAAATATTGAGTGCATTTTTAGTAAATGTTAAGTAACATGCAAATGTAGAAAATCTTAATGTGTACCAAAACTTTTGCGCAGTACTGTATGTCTATGTGTGTTTGGTGGTGGCTCACATTGTCCAGGCTGACCAGTCCTGTGGGTGGCAGTGGAAAGAATGTGAAGAGGCCATTTGCTGAGTGGCGAGAATCACAAACTGGAGTAGGAGGAAGTGACAAACCAGGCTGTGAACATACAGTACTGTGCAAAAGTCTTGAGCTACTCCTCATTTCTTCATATTTTGCTTCCAGATATATAGACTTCCTCCAGCTGTTCTCCAGGCTTCCTGAAGGACTTTCAAAGACTCTTATTTTCAGTCCAGTCCCTGAACCGTAACAGTTTCAGAGGAACATTTTTTATTTGTTAAGCCACACAGTGACCTACGTATGAATAATTCAAGCATAACAAATCACATGTAACTTAAGGCCTGAACCAATGAAGAAACAGGTGAAGATGATTGTAGATGATCAGGCAGTGACCAGTATACTGGTGGTGCTGAATGCTGAGTGGTTGGAACTCCTTTATCTAGGCACCAGCTATCTTTAGGCACTTTGCAGTAAAACCTTTATTCAAATTTCTTTCATTTAATCTCAATATGTCAAAGATAAGGACAGTTTGACAGAAAAAAAATAGTATTTTTGCACCAAGGTGATTCCAAGCAAAGATGAAGAAATGAAAGGAGTCAAGACTTTTCCACAATACTGTATAACCACCAGCATTATTAAAGAACCATTGAGGAACTGTATGTCAACAAATGGTAATCAGATTTTCTGTGGCACTATCATCAGTATTAATGTTGTTCAGCCAGAAGTGCAAGAGGTGTCTATAGTATTTCACATCTGGTGGGATATGAAACACAGCAAAGGATACTTTTACTCCCCCTCTAAACGAGTGTCTCACCATCTGGCAGAAAAACAACAACCCTCCACCTGCTGCTGCTTTTTTTTAAAAATCATTTATTTATTTACTGCTTTAGTAGGGACTTATCTTTCTGTAATACCATAAAGGCCCCTGCAGATTTACACACTTCCAACAGGCAAGGAATTAATTTGAGAGGGAGGCAGAGAGAGAGAGTGATATTAAGAGGAGTAGATCAAGCCAAACACAATTTTGTAATTCCAAAGTCACAGTGCTTCCATAGACACAGTGACATGTGCATTTGTGTGTGTGTGTGTGTGTGTGTGTGAGTGAGAGAGAGAGAGAGAGAGAGAGAGAGAGAGAGAGAGAGAGAGAGAGAGAGAGAGAGAGGGAAAGAGTAGGTGGAAGTAGTAATTAGAGGAGAATAAAACTCACTCTTATTTATTATTTACAACTTACGGACAAAATATCAGTATTGCAAAATATCACTATTTCACAATATTAAAGGGCTTATATCCTCACTTTTCCGGTATTAAAAAGGATAAATGTCTGTAAATGTTGTTTTAAATGGTCCTGCAATCCATACAGCCCCAAAATAAGCTACAAAACAGCCAGTTTTCAAATCATAGTTTTTTGTGATGTCACAAAACTAACACATCCTCGAGTTACCACAGTCTCAACATATGACTTTTCGAGTTTGCAATGCTCACTCTCACTCATACTCCAACTTGGCTAACACTGTTAGCCTCATACTTACGGACTACGTGGGTGAACTAGTTTGGTTGTGCATGGTGGAAGAATACGCAGTAATGCGTAACGTGAGTGAGGGACTTTTCCTTTTCCTTTTTCTGTGGCTTAGTTGTGTTTTTATTAGTTGTGATTTTACAACTGTGTTGGGATAGGAAAGTGACTTAGGCTAGGGTGTGTTTTGACTTACACCAAAATTCGGGTTACATCACTTTCGAAGGAACAGATCTGTGCCAAAACTTGAGGACCCCTTGTATCTCCTTATTCTCACTACAGCAGTTTAGCCCACCTGTTTATGCACCGATTCACCAACACCTTTAACGGCTAAAGCAAAAGGTAACTCACCTGTAGCTGTAATTGGTTAGAGGCTCATTTCCTCACTGCAGACCGATACCACAATAACGATTAGCAGGCAATATATTGTGCAACCCTTTTTTGAACCCATCCCATCCAAACCTTAATTTTCTAAAAAGCTGAGCCAAATCCACTAGACCTGCAGGGAATGGGTCAACCTGCACATCACTAGTTGCTACTAGTCTACTAGTCTGAACTTCACAGTCTAAAAGCAGAGGTCTTCACAGTCCATCTGGAGGGCCCTGAGAACTAGTTTTAAGACAAATGCCTTAAAGGTTTTGCAAATGAATGAATAAATAAATAAATAAATCAGAATCAGAATCAGAATCAGAATCAGAAAACTTTATTTATCCCGGAGGAAATCAATCACACACAAGTTTACAAAATTTTTCTCATACCCCGTGTGTAGTCATCCGTAGTGTAGGTTGCAGTACAACTTACTATTAGATATAAAAATAAATAAAACTTCAGTGCTACCAACAAACACTTCAAACACCAGGGAGGGAGAGAGCAGATCTTAGATCAGATCTTGCTGTAATTACAAACGTCAACATCAGAAAAACTGATTCCAGATCAGCTCTCCGGCTCCTTAGGTGGTTTCCCAGTTGTCTAACGTGGCTGTGTTGTCACAACATTCAAAGTTTTATTCATTTTTACAGCTTACAGTACGGTTTAATGCAGTTTGAGCAGATTATGGATGTATTTATGGAAAAGATTTGGCTGATCGTTGACTTTACTAGCAACATTATCCTGGCAGCTTCAGTGGTAAACTAAAGAAACTTGACTGATCAACTGGATAACTTGATTTACCACCAAACTGTTCCTTTAAGGTGTTTCTGAAGGACTTTGTGTTCTTAAAATAGCACTGTTGAGAGCAAAAACCTTTGACTTCTATGGATAGAAAGGTATTTTATGTCCCTAAACCCTTGACCACTGTACATGCATTATCAGACTGAAGCTAATTAAATATCAGAAAACTAAGAAGGTTAGGAAAAAATGGAAGAAACGGTTGGGAAGTGAGCATGAAGAGATGAGGCAGGATAAGAGAGCATAGAAGAGGAGAAGAGAGTCGCCTCCAGCGCTGCCGTTCAAGCTCCAGGCTTCCTGTTTTCCGATCCTTCTTCAACTAAATTAGCATTTGAACACAGAGTGCAACCACATTCACACACACACTGCCTGCTGCCTCCAATCACGACCACATACCAGCACGAACCTGCACAAATCAGGCATACCAAATGATACCTTAACAAGAAACAGCATCTTTAACCAGGAAAGTAAACATAATATTTAGCTCTGCAAGACTAATTGCCTAACGTCGCACCTTCCATGCACAAATATTCATCCATTTTGCACCTACTATCTACAAGAACAGTTATTTCGCCACTTTGCTTTAATTATTAATTTCATAACTATCACGAGGCATTTTTGGCACACGCGCCCACACAGAGCGACACAATTTGTTTTTCTCTTCTCTCTCTCTCTGCTTCTGTTTATTTGATGTTCCGAAGAAGTAAATGTGTGGAAAAACTTGCAGAAGGTATTAAAAAAGCAGCAAAAACAGCCTCTACTCTAAGTCCGCTTTTGTAATTTTTCATTTAAAGTTCATTGTATTGCAGTCTTAAGCCACCCATATCAGTATATTTTGCTTCCAAAGATCCGGACTTTCATGTATTTTTAATGTAGTCTTGAGGAAAAGTTCTCCAGGCTTCCTGAAGGACTTTCAAAGACTCTCATTTTCAGTCCAGTTCCTGAACCTGACCAGATTCAGAGGAATGTATTTGCTTGTTTTGACACACAGTGACGTACGTAGGAATCATTCAAGCAGAACAAAGAGCATCTAACTGAAGTCCTGAACCAGTGAAGAAACAGGAGCACAAGTTTCCAGATGATCAGGTGGTGATCAGTATACTGGTGGTGCTGAATACTGACCTTTTGGAACTGCTATATCTAGGCTCCTTGTATCTTTAGGCACTTCGCAGCCTGTCGCAGTAAAACATTTGTTTCCATTTTTTTAATTTAAACTACTCAATAAACCAGAGATAGGTCAATTTGACAGACAGAAAATAGCATTTTTGCACCAACAAGGTGATTCGAAGCAAAATATTGAGAAATAAGGGGTGGCTTGAAACTTTTGGACAGTACTGTACATACAATACAAAGATGAACGCACGAGGCCCAGCATAAAATGTGCCTTCATGCAACAGTAAAATGTACTCACAATACGCCAGTGTTAAAACATGTAACACACCTCACAACTCTTTTACGTCATGCCATTTTTCTTCAATGCCACTGTTCAAATTTTCCATTCTTTATGCTTAAACACACATTTTGTTGTTTTATTCTTTCTTTTTTTTATATATATTCCTTGACAGGCTAAGTTTCAGCAATAGAGATGTATCCATTATTTGGCATGCCAATAAAGCAGCTTGAATTGACCTGAATTGATCCATCTCTCTGTCTCTCTCTCTCTGTCTCTGTCTCTCTCTCTCTCTCTCTCTCTCTCTATTTCTCTCTCTGTCTGTGTCCCCTGAGTGTGTCTGAATAGGCCTAGAGCATTTAGGTGCACTTTAGAGGGGACTGATTCAGCAACAGCCTGAGCAGCAAACATCTGTCTCTCTGCAGCGATGCTGTCCAAGACCTCGCCAGGGCTGTTTGGCTGTTGCTCTTTTAGGAAGAGGCCGGTGTGGACAGTTTAACCCTTAGAACCCTTAGTGTATTAGTAAAATCTGATTTCAACAAAAAAATGTCAACAGTCAAAAACCAGTGTTTGTCCTCCTACATGTTCAGCATTTGCTGCTCTTTTGCCCGGCTACTCTCAGGACCCCCCTCCCTTCGGGGTTTCTCCACCCACTTGTGGGCGGAGACTATCCTGAAAGAGTTCAAAGTTCTTGTGTTTTTTTTCCCGTTTGTTTCTATGACCTGAAATAAAAGAAATTTGGGCACTTCTTTATGTTCTTTATGGTTCATTTGTGTGTGACATATAATAACTTTGGTTCTATGTGACACTGAAACACCAAACAAAGCTCAGCATGACGTCTGACACCTCGGGCATCAACGCAAATCGAGGGAACTTCCATATAAGGAGCTGTTATGCCGTACAATGATAATTTACCACTTGCTGTACTCATGGCATGGATCTTCTCGAGTTCTAAGGGTTAAGAATAAACTTAATGCAAGTAAAAGGTCACCATTAAAAGTTACTTAGAAAGCCAAGCTTCGAAACCACATGAGCCTACAGTTATTTACAGCGCGAAACAAAAGTCTTCGAGCTCCAAGCCGTCTCGAATGGCCCCAGGGCCGGCGTCTGCGGAGCGCTCAGGAGTGCGAAGGCCAATCTCGGATCCGTTTTTGAGAGTGGGATCGCTATAAATAGTGGAATCCGAAGCGAGATCAAGCATCCTATTCTCATATTCTTCCTGAACACAAGACCCACTCACTGTCACAGCAGCTGCTGGTCAAGTATTATGATTTCAATGGGGGGGATGCAAACTCTTCAGCAGGCGGAATGGAAGCCGTAAATATGGCTGAGGGCTAATGAAAGGCTGAGGGCGAATACGCTCCTGAAAGCCTGACATCTTCTTGACCGGACTTTTGATAAGACATTCTCCACTTGGGTGTGTATGATTAAGGCTCTGCTAGCTTGATCTCTGAAAAGATAAATTACTCTCAGCATTTCAAATTTGGGTCAATGGCCCTCGAGAAGAAACATTCAAGAAAAAACAATGACTAACCTTCAATAGACAGTGATAAAAAAGGAGAGAGTCAACAGAGGTTATTGCATCGTTATTTAAACCAAATGTTCTTAAAGGCTCTAAGGCTCCCTTTCTGGATAGTAAGAAATAATCAGCCCCCCCCCCACCCCTTTCGAGCTTAATAAAGTTTATTATTAGTATCTTTATTAATTTATTTGTTTATATGTTCATTCAGTTTAATTGATAAGTTGTACTTTGAGCTTTGAGCCCACTTATTAAGAACACGCAGACTGAAAAAACACCCAAACACAAACCATGCATCAAACTTGTTCTGTCCGTGTGACTCATCAGTTTGAGCTCAGAAGAAACAGTGGATTGTTTTTAGAGCTGCATTACTTGCTGATGCTTTGCTTTAATAGCAACAAAGGGCAAGTCATGCTGATTGTTGTGATAATTGTGTAAGTTAAATCATTCCGTAGTTATGAAGCCTTGAGCATCGGCACACAGCACACAAAATGTGGCCTTCAGGCTATTGGCTGGAGGCTTTGATCAAAACATTTTAAATTCTCCCAACATTATGTGTATTAATTGATAATTACATAAAACAATATGGTAAAGCAGTAACGACCACATTAATGCTGTGTAGTTTTGCATGGCCAAGACTACATGTTCATGAAGGCAAAAACACAAAATGGACAGCATTTGCTGTTTACTAATTTGAAATTTGCAATCCTCCAAGGACCCAGTTAGTGGATCAGCTTGCCCATTGTTTTTTGGGTCTGCCTGGGTGTTTATGCATCAGAACCTGAGTGTAAACATGAGAGAAACTAAAAGACCTATCAGCTCTACCTAGGCTCCAGCTGGATTAGTCAATTTCATCTACTCAAAGATGTCACATTATAGAAAATGTTTTTTTTCTCATTATGTATAAATGAACACGCATGATTTTTGAATGTACCATTTACTGCAGAAACCCCTGTTTCAGTGATGCCAAAAATCCAACACTTATACATATTTTCGCCCATTCAGCCCATTCAGTTTAGCCCCACCCATTCACTCTGAAGTCATGAGTAGTGTTTCATCCTGCAATGCTTTCCAAATGATGCACAGTACAATGAGGTAAATGGATCAGAGCTCATTTACATATTTCTGAAAGGAACAGTGCCAAGAACAGCTTGTTAAATTTTCAGAGGTAAAATGGTTGTTACAATTGTTTTTTCTACATAAACCCACACAAATGTTAAGAGAGGACCTCACCAATTTTAAGTAAACAAGCCTTGCCAGCTAAAATTACACGTGAGTTTTTTTTTCTTCCAGGGTATTTTCATATTCAAATCAAACGAGCTCCCACTAAACAGCAAATGATATGACTGCTGTCATTGATTATGGTTCATCTGATGGTGAGCTTTACCACACAGATGAATCCTAAGATGACATTTATTATTTTTTTTAGAAATGGGTAAGAAAACACCATCTTTTGATCAATCTGGCTTTCATATATGGTCATATCTTACATGACTGCATATCGGGATTTATGTACAATATAAACCTGTAAAATACAAGTGAAAACATACGCCGAGGTCGTTGGAGGGATAAGAAATCTAAGCAGAGCTTGAGGTGAAGGAAAAAAGCCTGCTGAAGTATTCCGGAATTGTTAATGATGAATTTGTTGACCTTTTAAGGACATAATTTTAGCGTAAATCTTGCGTTAGATTGTTCATTATTTAAACTTCTGCATTTCTTCTTCACAGAAGCTTTAGCCAAAATAAAAAATAAATCTTGTGCTCATTAAGGGGCAAAGGGGCAAGTGCTCTGCATGTGTATGAATAAGATAAATCTCTAAAGAGCTGTAATTTTTAACATTGCTCAGTACGCTGAGTGGCCACTTTATTAGAAACCCCCGCCTTGTAGCTCGGCTTTGAATCTGCACCTCATCTGTTAATGAACAATTTGTGTTAACCATCCTCCAGCTTTTTAAATACCCTGTATTTATTATATACTGTAATTTTGTTCTAATCCTGTTGCTGCTATCTGCTTTTTGCACAATTATTTACTACTGTCTGCCTCAATCTTTGCATTTTTTTGCAATCTTTACATTTTTTTGCAATCTTAATGATTCTGCTGTTAGAATATACTGTTTCTGTTACTGCACTGTGTGTTGTTTGTCCTGTAAATGATTGTGCTGTGGCTTTTTGCACTCTCTCTTTAGTCCTGTGCTGCACTTCTGTAGTCGTGTTGCACTATGATCCTGGAGGAACATGGTGGTCCTGGAGGTATGTTGTTTGGATTCAGTGTGTACTGTTCAGTGTGTTCAGTGTATAGGTGAACTGACAAAAACCTACTTGACTTGATTTAATCAATGGTCAATTTCTGACCACAGTGATGCTGGATATTTTTTGAGCGTCTATCTAGACGAGACACATGACTTAGGAAAAAACTCCCACTCGTGTCAGCCCCACTCCCACCAACGCGTCACTGTCACAGCTGTGCTCTGAATGTTTCACTGGACAAAATAATGATTGGTCAACTCTGCTCCTGTGATAAGAAAATAACCAATGGTGGGTGTCCATGGATCTCATAAAGTTTTCAATGAGTGGAAACACAAGGGAGGTGTTTCTGTTAAAATAGACAGTGCGTGAGACTCTTTAGACAAGGCAATAAAGTCAAAATATTAAATCTGAAGCATTTAGAAGCTTCGGGTGCCCTTTTCTGCAAGAAGACACATTATTAAAGCTTTTAATAAATCATCTGTGTTTTCATTTTCACTTGGGAAAGATGTCTGTCAGCTGTTCAGGGTGCTGCCTTCTTTTCATTTAATTACCAATCCTTCTGACTGCACAACGTGGACCTAATGCAGTACAATATTTGGATTACATTGCTGCTGTTATACACATGTGTTTTTGTGCATCAGGGCCTGAGTCTAAAATGAGAGAAATTTAAAAAGTCTGTCAGCTCTACCTGTTAGCCTACTAGGCTTCAACTGGATCAGACTGGATCCTACTAGGCTGTCATCTGCTCAAATGTTACATATTATAGAAAAACACATTTTTTGTCACAATTTTTAAATTAAAAAGTTTGATTTTAATTTAATATTGCAAAAGCTCATAGTTAAGTTACTGTTTGTGATTTCATTAAAACCAACACATTTACATCTACAGGCAGACAATATGAATAGATTAATCGCTATATTGATAAATTATGTTTTGTCATAACATGTTTTTCTGAGCATATTGTAGATGACGTCAGTATTTAATGCTGCAAGGTTTCAATACGAAACGAGCATTGTTCAGGCCTGTTTCATTGTAATTATTGTAGCTCAATGTGTGAAACATTAATTGTTTTAATGGTCTTGATAGTATTTTGGAACAAATTTTTGTCTGTTCTATCTAAACTGAGAAAATAAGTTTCATTGTGCCATTGTAGTGTATTGTGCCATGTATTTTATATTTATAATGGCGTCATTTTATATATTTTTGCCACATCACCCACCCCATGCTTTTAATGGAATTCATACTAGTAATTCACCAGTAATTCACTAATATGACCCATTTAAGGACTGGAATGCATTATTTTGACCAAAAGACTGATATTTCTAGTAGGGCTGGGACCACAGATCAAGGTATCAAAACTTATTAAAACTGGACAGAAAATCAGTTAGTGGAATTGATCACTTTTTCCGTTCCTTATTGTAAACATGAATGCTCTTTGTGTCGCTCCGTGATCTGACTCCATTCCTGGCTTTGTTTCATTTACACATACAGAGGCGGGTGGCCCTGTGTGTCACTATGAGGTTACACATCACCAAGAACAGTTCTAATCCTAAAACATTAGTTTATTGTAATGTGTATGTCTTTAATAAAACCTTTTGCAATATACATATTTTTGTTCTGCCTAAGGATTTACTGAACATCCCTGAAAAACATGTATGTTTTTAGATTAAAAATAAACATTTATGGTTATTGATAATCGGTCCCAATTTCACGCATATTGTCTGAGCCATTGTTTACAGGATGATATAAATGCCATATTGCAAAAGTCAATGCATTATTATCAAATAACATATAATACATTGTGCAGCCTTATTGTATATTGCAATGCTAACAGCAGGTTAATTCCTTCACTTCATACTGACACTGTAATGATTCTGATATAATTGACTGGATTTCTTGATTGCTGAAAGAGACATTTGTCTTTTTCTACAAAGCACATATTTGTAATTAACAAAGAACTTTGAGTATTCATAACACCATCAACAAACATGGGCAAGTTGTATTGATTTACACTGTCATTTCCCCCAGAAAACACAAAAACAATTAGCAAACAACTTAGCTTCTCATTGTGCCTAATTATGAGATTAGGCATGCAGTGAAGATAATATACAGTCGTCTGCAAGTAATTGGATAGTGACACAATTCTGGTTATTTTGGTTCTGTAGTCCAGTTCAATGGAGTAAAGAGCAGCAAATCAACTTTAGTTCAAAGGTATTCATGTCCGTTTTGGAGTAAATTACAGCCCTTTATACATTTCTGTCTTATTGTTCAGCACCAAAGGTAGTTTGACAATTATCTTCTCAGTTGTTTTTCAACTATGTTTAGAAGAATCAACAAGAGAACTCAAGAAAGCTCTACAGCTGGTTATTGATTTTGAATGATTTAAATTACGCCCAAAATCCAAACCACCCTATCACCTCCACAAAAAACAACAAAAAAGTTATACTGTGTCACATTTTCAGTTATTTTGTGAAAGAATTTCCCTACAGGACTCTAAAAGACCTATCCATGCTGGACGGTTTATCAAAATTAAAAACTATAGCTTTTAATGACTGTGCACTCCCCGCTGATAATGTTTGGTGTCTCTGAGTTTGGAGCATCTATTTCAAGCCATATAAACACAGAAAAAACAGTCAGCATAAGTCCATCAATAATAAAGTGTAGGACTCAAGAGCACAGCAAACACTACGAAGAAACGCAACCCCGCTGTCTGACGCTGTAAAACAAATCTTTGCATTATTGAATCACCTGACACGTGTCAAAGCAACACCAGAAAACAACCCTGCAAAGCTTGGATACATTTGCATCATGAAAGTACTGCTGTCCATGTGAAATTGCTGCTCTGAAACTGCTGCACACAAGCAAAAGAAAAGAGCAAAAAAAAAAAACAACACAAAACGAAAAAAAAACCTCAACTGAAGGGTTAAATATAAAAACAAATGTCTGTAAGAGGCACTAAAATGACAAATATATTACTCGATTTTCCTACTCTCTAAAAATCACTACTGGCAGCAGATGTGAACAGAAGCATCTTAACCTCAAGCAAATGCCTCAAAAAGCCTTGGTGGTGCCTTACACAGTGCCTCACATGATGCCTCACATTGAGACCTGAGAGATATTGCTATGGACTCCTCCAAGGCGAAAAAAGCAAAGGTTCTTGACTGGCTGAGCCAATGAACTGACCTGCACCTCAACAGGCAGCCCTGAACTTACTGAAGTCGAGACTTAAGGCCAAAATCACCCTGAAAAGAGCAGGATGAAAATTGAAGATGGCTGCATTAGAGGCCTGGCAGAGAAGCACTAGGGAAGCTGGCGTCTGGCGATGTCTATCTGCCACATTATTTCAGACAGTCGTCAATTGCAAAGGATTTGCAAGCAAGTATATAGACTCTGAAAACTCAAGCTGATATTCTGCACTTTACCCCTTGAGTCACTGTTCCATTTTAAACCCAGTGGGCTGGAGCTACAGCATCAGAGCTGCCAGACAGTTGCTTATGACTGAACTGCACTGCCTTTAAGCGTATTTTTGCACATAATCTAATACCAGTTTTATATGAAGAAGTGGAATATTCATACTTTGTACTTTAAGGCCACTTAAGAGCACATAGAAATAACTCACAAACATGCATTAGGCCTTTCCATGAGTTCATAAACATTATGAAGCGCACACAGCAATGCATCTTCTACCTCCAAATTAGGTTGGTAAGCAAATTGCAATGAACCTACACGACTAGCAGCCTAATTTCTAAGGTGCTGTGGTACCATATGCTCAAAATGCTTCCTAATCAGGCGAAAGAGGTTAGAGCAAAAGCCTTAGATCTTCTCCCCATTAAACTCCTGGAATCTTGACACTGCTTTGCAGAAATGCTTCAGTTGTCAGAGGGCGGAGGAGGCTATGGGTGTTACTGATCTTTTTGTAGTTTTTTTTAAAGAAGATGAAGAACATCACTGAACATCAGGCACACCTTTAACCCTTCAGTGTGTTTTTTTTAACAGTTCTACTCATTGCATTGAGTTTTTTTTAATTTGTGCTCCAATCCAAATCTGAACAGTTTGTTACTTTGTGTTGTAAATTGTTCTTTTATTTGCGGTTGTGCCATCTGACTGCAGAGAGGCGGTTTTCACGACTCCGTCGACAGGATGATCACGTTTGTTATATGACAGCACAAGCTGTGGCTGCAATGGTTACAGTCCAGTGACAGTTACTCAATAAAGATGGTTTATAAGGGCGTGTAACGAAAACAGCAGCTCTACTGGGTTGTTTGGCAGTGTTGCTTTGACACGTGTCAGGTGGTTCAATAGTTGCGTAAAGATTTGTGCTACAGCGTCAAACAGTGAATTTGCATTTCTTCGTTGTGTTCTTGAGTGTCCTGCACGGCACTCGCTCCGTCCCTCAGTTGGTGCATCAGCTGTTGGGACGCAGCCTGAGTTTAGCGTGATTTAGTTACTGATGGACTGTCAGATGTATTAAAGTATAAATATAAAAATCTGACTGTAAGGACAATGTCTTATCGACTGTAATCCTGAATCTCCATTAACCTGCAGTGTTGATCAGCAGTTAGGGTTAGAGAAGTATCACACCAGTGTAACGCTACACTTTAATGGAAAGTACTCAGGCAGCACAACCACGTGATGCTACATGCTGAAGGGTTGAATACCACCTATATCTAGGCTATATTAAGGAAGTTTGTAGGGCTGAGACAAATATTTGACATTCTGTGTTAAATTTGTTGAAACCTTTACCACTTTTCTCTCCAACACATCTTATCACCAGCAACAGAGATGAGGCCTGACGTCTTAAGTAACAAACAACAAACACACAAAGAAGAGTAAAGTAAAGACACCCTGACCAAGCTTACCGACAGGACAGGATCCCTCGGAGACTACCAGGATCTCAGTCTGTTGTTTGCAGGCATCCCTCCGAAGAAGACATTCGTTGTCGTAGTTTTCGTTGTTGGAGCCGCACACCGGGAAATAGTCATTGTTACACTGGTAGGAAAAAAAATTACAGGGTCACACAATTTTACAATTTGTAGTCGCCAAGTAGAAAATATATTTTCTTTACATATGGTTCAGTACCACCAACATAGCAAGTATATCAAGGTTTAGGCCAGAACTGGATTTTCACACTTTTTTACATAAATGTGCAGAGCAAGACTGACAGCATCTCTGATTTGGTCATTTTGGAAACTCATAAAGGCTAAAGCTTAGATTAAGCCTTATTCTGAACTTAAAGCAGATTTAAAGGGGGAATCCCCACCAGCCCAGTTCAGTTCAGAGGTTCCCAGCTGGATGGTTTCCACACTGTGAAGACACCCGAGCCACGTAATCAAGCAGCGCAGAAAAGCACTTTTTAGTGCCAGTATTCAAACATTTATCCTGCTGTAGCACATCAGATTAAACTTATCAGTTCATTAGAAAGTTGTTTTTAGGTTAAATCCAGGCTACGGTTAAACAGATTAAGATTCTGACCACACTTATTTATATGAAGACCCTAGAATCATTGTGACATTGCAATACAGGACATTTACCATAAAGGTGTGAAGATAAAAAAGCCTCCTAAAGATGCTGAACTTAAATCATGCTCCAGTAGCAACATGCCGATCTGCATTAGTGGTTTGGATACCACTAAAACTCCCTTCAGTTATTTCTAGGAAGGTAAGAATGTAATTCTGATTAATTCAATTATAAATACATCAACTGATGATGAGCCATTAAAAACCTAACGCTACATGACCAGCTACCATTCTCAAATTATTAGTGCTGCAAAGAACTATTTTTAGAATTAATCTGTTAATTGTTTCTTCAAGTTGATAAAATGCAAAAACACATTTAATTAAAAAAATGAAATAAAATAAACAAAAACGTTGACAATACTAACACTGAAGACATTAAAACAAATAACAGACCTAAATGTATGGTATCCAACATGTGCAGAAGATACACGTTTATTAAAAAATATTAACAAAAAAGGTATTTTTCTGTTGCTTGAGCAGAGCTGTTAAAATAATAATAAATTGTAAATAAAAACGAAAAACATAAAACACAGACTGTGTTTACACATTGCTACATCAAATGGCTTTACCAGCAAGGCATCACACACACAGACAGATACACATTTACATTTACATTTACAGCATTTAGCTGACGCTCTTATCCAGAGCAACGTACATCAGTGCTCAAGTAGTCCACGTCTGTTTCTTAAACCTGTAAAGCTAAACTTAAGT